>LT990237.1:1608015-1627923 GCA_900257145.2 Plasmodium billcollinsi
TTTTAAATAAGTTAAAATATTTTTATAGAAATAATAATATTAATCTTTGTAACTACGTAGATAAATTAGAGAGAAAGGTATAACATACAACAATTTTTAGAACAAAAAAAAAAAAAAAAACTAAAATAATAACAAAAGCTAAAATAAATACAATTACTATTAGTTTGAAAAATACTTATTTATTTTATTATGATACACAATATTTATTGTAAAGTGTTTTATATAATTGAAATAATACCTAGTCTACGTTGTAATATCTATTATATACATATACGTTCTAATAAGTTTATATATACATATCGTACACCTTTAACAATTATTTCTGTACAAATTTGTATATAATTTACAACAAAAAAAAAACAAGTTTTTTGTAACTGTAGTTTTAGTCGTTATATACATATATATAAAAATAAAATTTCAATTACAATATATCGTATGATATAAAATTAGATTTTAGTAGAAATTAAAATGATAATTTATAAAAAAATATGGAAATATTTTATTATATTATTTTTCAAAAATTTTAATTATTTTATTGTTCTCAATAAATGCAAAAATATGGTTGCAATAAAAAAATATATTTTTATATAATGGGAAACTAATTATGTATTATAGCACAAGCCTATAATAATATTGTGGATTAAACACATGTAATACATTTAATAAAATGAAATTAAGTATTTTATGTGATTTTGTAATAATTTTAATCATAAAATAATAAAAGTATCACAATAAATATGAAACTTCAATACATTAAAATATTATTATTTGTTATTCCATTAAATATATTGTTAACATCATATCATGTACGAATCAAATAATTATAAATATATATATATATATATATAAAGTTTTATTGTTTATGTAAATATACCATATACAAATTTATAAAAAATATATATAAAATAATAAACAACTAATTATAACATATATATACACTTTTTTTATAGGCACATAATAAAAATAAACCATCCATCACACCACTTCATACAACAAGATATACATCACGAGTATTAAGCGAATGTAACATCCAATCATTAAATTATGACAATGACCCACAAATGAAAAAAGTAATGAAAAAATTTCAGGATCGTACCTCACAACGATTAAGCAAATATGATGAACGTATGAAAGAAAAGCGCCAAAAACGTAAAGAACAACGTGATAAAAATATAGAAGAAATTATTGAAAAATATAAAAAGGAAAAATCATTAGAACAAAAGATAGAAAAAGGTTGTCTTAAGTGTGGGTGTGCGTTAGGGGGTGGTGTTCTACCTGTTTGGGGTCTGGTCAGCGGTTTATGGTATGGGACATGGTTACAATATCTTTCTGCAAAGGCCTTTCCAGCGGGAATTGAAGCAGGTATAAAAAAAGGTTTAGGTGAAATTATTCAAATAGTCGAAAAGTCTCGGGGTACATATGATATTACCATTACTGTGGAAGAAATGCTTGCTTCAGGTAAATTTACCAAGGGTGTAAATCTTTTTGATATGGTTCAGCATATTAGTACTATGAAGAATAAATTCCAGGGATATATGTATGATCAATTTTTCATACAGATAGATGGTATGGTTGAAGAAGGAGTCATTATGTTTAATGCACAAAATAGCGCTAACATAGCAGCAGTTGCAAAAGCTGTTGAAGAAGGTGAAGCACTTAAGGTTGCTGAATTTGCAGCAAATACTAGTTTATTAAGTAATACTATTATTGCTTCTGTTGTTACAATTGTAATAATAGTTTTAATCTTGGTAATAATTTATTTGATTTTACGTTATCGTAGGAAAAAGAAAATGAAGAAAAAAGCCCAATACACAAAATTATTAAATGAATAAATATATGGTTTCATCATATTAAATTCAATATAATGTTTTGTGAATTAGCGATTTTTTAATACATGGATATTATGATAATTCAATTTTTATAACTCGGTATAAGGTTTTTTTATTTTCCTATAAATTTTTTTTTGTATATACTTATGTTGTTATTAAATCATTTAATTTATATTTATTAATTTTTTTTTTGGTGAAACGAGTGTAAATTATATATTGTTTTTTCTTTAGTAAAGATTTTATATAAATATATATTGTTTGTATATATATACATATATATTTATTTATTATACACTCTTTAAGAATACTTTGTAATATATATATTTTAATTTCTCAAATAAAATAATATATAATGGAATATATTATAGAATAATTATATAATTAGTCTTATACTGATATATTATTTTTAATATAATTATATTAATATAATATAAACTAATATAAATAAATATAACTTTAATTAATAACAATCATCTATATCATTTGTAGGATATTATTTTTATAATATATATAATACATAATTATGATTATTTAACATTACAATGTCATGTGTAAATTAAAATGTTATGTTAATTAATTTTTTATCTTCTTTTTTTTTTAATTCTTTTAATTTTTAATAAAATAAAATGTGTTATATTATTACACGGCACATATTAAAAAGTAATGTATATATATATATATTTTATATATTAACCAAAAAAATGTTTTGAGCAAGATATATGTATATATCAACATATTATAATATAACAAGTATGAATTATCTTAGTATTACAATAAGCATTATTATAAAATAGTAACAACATAATATATATTATTTATAATTGTATTGGAATAAAAATATTTATATGATATCCTTTTTTTTTTTTTTTTTTTCTTTTAGTACTCATACATACTATGATTATGAATATAGGAAATAATTTCATTTTAAGAAATATGAAGAATTGTATTTATAAGGTTTCTAATTACGCATAAAATAGAAATAAATGATTACTTATTTTTTCATATAGTATAAAATGTCGTGCTATTTGTTTAATGTATAATAATATATTTATTAGAATATATAGTAATTAATTATTTTGTTACAACATGTAATAATTCAATTAATGTATGATAAAATGTAAAATAGTATAACTACTATTTTAAAAATATATATATATATAATAATAATAATAATACATGTTATGAATATAATATATTTGAATAACATAAAACAATACATAAAATGATAGAATGTATTATGCAATAGTATGTATAATTTCTTATTTCGTTAATTTTTTTTTTTTTCTTTAATAATTATAAATATTAATATTTTTTTTATCATAATTGTATGATTTAGTACTTTAATGATAAATGAACGTTTTAAATCATTTGTAATGTTTCCATAAAAATAAAAACAATAATATTAAACGATGTAATAATATAGATAAATTAGAGAGAATGGTTTAACATACAACAAATTTTAGAACAAAAAAAAAAATAACAAAAAATAGAAGATACGAACTTAATTTATTAACATATATATATACTATTCTTTTAAAAATATTTTATATCATTTATTATGATACATAATGTTTGTTGTTAATTTCTTTTTTATAAATGCAATATAACGAACATATATACTAAAATAACTATTTCATATTTATTTAATGTATATATGTTCAAAAATGTTTATATATATATCATATACGATATCCAAAACGTTGGTTTTACACATTTATAAATAATTTACAACGCAACACAACATTGCATTATTACTATATGGTAACAAGTTATTAAAAAATATGAAAAAAATAAAAAAACAATGACCATTATATTTTATTGTCTTGATATAAAATTAAATTTCATTACAAATAAAAAATTGAGAAAAAAAAAATTATAAAAAATGTAAAATGTTTTCATAAATTTTTTTAATATTAATTTTTTTACCTTTTTTTTTTTTTTTTTTTTTTTTTTTTTTTGTAATAAATAAAAGAGCAAATGTGGTTCCACTATAAAAAACAATATATATTTGCATAATGGGCAAATAATTGTTAATTATATTAAATAAATTATAATAATATTTTAGATTAAACATATTTAATTTATTTACAAAATAAAATAAAATAGTTTATGTGATTTTTTTTTGTTATAATTTTTATCATAAAATAATATAAATATAACAACAAAAAAAATGAAAATCAATTATATTAATATATTATTGTTTGCTCTTCCATTAAATATATTGTTATCATCATCACAGGTATGCATCAAATAATAATGATAATTAAAATAATATAATATAAATAAAAAATTATATATATATATATATATATATATATTAAGAAACCTTATATCTAATAATTATACCTATACATACAATATATTATATATATAAATAACATTTATATGAACTTGAATTATATATTATAATTATAAGAAATATATAAAATCATAAATTACAATTAAATATAACATACATACATACATACATACATTCATATACATTTTTTTTATAGGTGCATAATCAAAGGAACTGTAAAAACACTACACTTCATACAAAAACTTATAGATCATTATGCGAGTGCGACCTATATATGCCCAACTATGACAAGGACCCACAAATGAAAGAAGTTATGGATAATTTCAATAAACAAACACAACAAAGATTTGAAGAATACGACGAAAGGATGAAAAATACGCGCCAAAAATGTAAAGATGAATGTGACAAAGAAATTCAAAAAATTATATTAAAAGACAAATTAGAAAAGGAATTAATGGACAAATTTGCCACGTTAAACACGGATATACAAAGTGACGCCATTCCAACATGTACTTGCGAAAAGTCGATAGCAGACAAAGTGGAAAAAGGGTGTTTGCGATGTGGAGGTGTATTGGGTGGTGGCGTGGCGCCAGGTGTTTGGTTATTTGGTACATTTGCCGTAGATCAGTTGACAAAAGCTCTCGCGGCTGCTGCTAAGGAATATGCTACTCAGGAGGGTATAAAAGCAGGTGTCCAAGCAGTAATTACAAAAATAGAAAATAATTTGGCACCTATGCTTCCGGGTGTAAAATGGCCAAATTTCATTACTGGATCAAATTACAGTACTGCGAAGGGTATTATGGAGGCTGTTAAGAATGCCATGGATTCAACTGGAAAATCCTGCATATCTAGTCCTAGTGATAACCTGTGCATTACCTTATCTAAAGGGGAAACGACTATTGTTCCATATTTAACAGCAGGTAAGAAAGCTTATACTGAGAAATTTGGAGCTGTTAAAGCGATTGAGGTTGGTAAGGTAACGGCTGAAAATGCACCGTTGTACAGCGCAATTACTTATTCCGTCCTTGCCATAATAATTATTGTTTTAATTATGATTATCATATATTTGATTTTACGACGTCGAAGGAAAAAAAAAATGAAGAAAAAACTACAGTACATAAAATTATTAGAAGAATAGATATTATGTGTTATATTGATGTTGGTAGGACGTTTGGTACTCGTACTGTTTTTCTTTGAATGTACAATGTTTTTTTTTTCTCCATTATAAATAACTATATATTTTTATATGTATTAAGTGTACACATATAATATATTTATTGCTATGTGTCAATTTTTACTGATCATTTAAGGTATTAATTATTTTGTTGATTATATTAATTTTTAATTTTTTTTTTTTTTTTGGAAAAACATTTATTCTTTTATAAATAATATATTTTTTTAGTAAATATACATTAAATATTTATTTATATGTGTAGGTATATGTAATGGTTTAGGAATATAAAATATTGCATATACGTATATATAATGCTTCATATTAAAAGTTATATAATATAACAAAAACAGATATATATGTTAATAGTAATTATTACTAATTGTAGGAAACGTAATATTCAAACAAAACAAATTAGTCCATATTTATGCCATAAAAAAATTAATATAAATAAACGTTTTTATTTTGACAAATATGTTACCTACAAAAACATATAATATTAAACATATATTAATATATATATGTATGTATGTATTAATTTGTATATTTTATATCTTGTTATGTACATTTAATATGGTGTATTAGAAATATCAGAATAAAATAAATACAAAAATGGACAAAATATGAAAACAGAAATGCATAATATGTATATATAAAAAAACACTAAGAAATATACGAGAGCAGAATAATCACAGTAAATAAATATAAAAATAAAAATAAAAAAGGGGAATAATATAGATATGAATAGTAAAATTAATTAATAAAAATAAAATATTTTTTATTAATATAAAAGATAATTACTTTTTTCCTTCGTGATTTCTATTTTGATGTTCTTTCTATATATATATATATATATGTGGAAAATTAAATACATATATATATCTGATTTTTTCCTTAACATCAAAAAAAAAAAATAATGAAAACATATATTTTTTCATTAAATTGTTTTTAAATTATCTACAACAGGTACTATATATAAATTCCTTTTCTTTTTATTCTATGCGTATTCTTATATTCTATGTATTCACATATATATATATGTATGTCATCTGTACGTATATTTTTAAAAAATATGTTGAATCTATTTAATATATATATATATATATATATATATTTTTGTTATTATATGGAATTGTTTTATTTTATTACAAGGAAAAAAAGAAAACCAAATAAATTAACAACAAAAGAAAAAAAAGTATATTATAATATAAGGAAAAAACAAAAAAAGCAGTACACTATAAAGAAAAATGAGAAAATAAATAATTAATAAATATATATAAAAATTATTAATATTAACATGAACTTTTTTGCTTCAAATGTAAATAAAAATATAATAATAAAAGTAATAATAATAAATATATGCTACAAATAACATATAGAAATAACAAAAACCAAAAAAAAAAAAAAAAACTAATACATACTATCAAATATATATATAAATATAAATATATTTATATCCCACAGAAAAAAAAAACACATATTCCACATTAAATACCCCACACATCTCCTATAGGAAAATTCTCTTTTTCCATTGTGCTATTTTTCACACTCAATTCAATTTGTACTTTGGTGGGTGTATTCACAGGATTGTTATTTTCAACAAGGTTTGGGTTATACGGTAACGTTGGGTGGAGGTTGAGGTCTTGGTGGTTTGGGTTGTGGTTTTGGTGATTTGGGTTGGTGTTTTCCACATGGTTTGTCTTATCCATATCTATCTGTACAGAAACATCAGTATTTAACACGTAGGGTATATCACTATGTTGGTTATTATCACTAGGTGTATCAATGAAATTGCCACTATGTTTATTACCACTAGGGTTAATATTACCACTATTACTATCTTTTTCCCACTCTTCTTTCAATTTATCCAAAATATCCACTTTATCATTTTTATCCCACTGTTGGCACATATTTCTATGTCTATCTAACCATTTATGGAATAGTTGTATTTGGTTGTGTATAGGATCAGTATTTGTATTTTTTGCAACACTGTTATGTGTTGTATGTTTTGGATGTTCTATCCCAAATAATTCATTTTCTTTTCGTTTAAGGATCTCATCGTAAATGTCATGATTACCACTTAATGAATCATTAATTAAATCAATACCACTATAAGGATGAGGGTTATCACTATAGGAACTAGGATTATCACTATAAGAACTGGGATTATCACTATAAGAACTGGGATTATCACTATAAGAACTGGGATTATCACTCATTGGTTCATTAGTACCACTATATGGACCATTTTTACCACTATAAGAATCATTGTTACCACTATATGAACCAAGAATACCACTGTTAGTATTCATATCATAATTGTATTCTTCTCCAGTATATAAATTTCGATCATGAACCGACATAATAGAAGGTTTTTGGTCCATGCTGTGGTGTGTCGGGGTAGGTGGGGTATTATTATCCACATTATCCTGTGACGCCGTAGGTTCCGTATTTTGTTCCTTTTCTAAATATTGAGATATAAAATTTTCCTTTAGTTTATTCCACTCTTCATCAGTAATGGGTGAGGGTATATCACTAGTTGATATGGTATTATTACTAGTTGGTAGGGTATTATCACTAGTTGGTATGGTATTATCACTATTTGATGAATTCTTACCACTAGATGACGGTTCCAATACCACTTCTATCAATGTTTTATATTTAGGTGGACCGCTAGGTACATGTAAGTCCATTTCTTCATATTCACTTTCGGAAGAGGAGGTAATGTCACTATAATGATCGGTATAACCACTGTCGGTTCCACTATCCCCTTCAATGTAAATATAACGTTTTCCTCTATGTTTATGCGTACCATAAGGTACATATCTATTGGAGGAAAGGTCTGTAGGTATGTCAAAGTCCCCTTTAGGTATATCAAGAACACTGAAAAGTTTCACAGGAGGTTTGGGTTTTCTCTGCAATAAAAAAGGTATGTATATATGTATGTAGGGGTATATGTATGTAAGTTGGGGTATGTATGTATGTATGGGTATGTATGTAGGGGTATATGTATGTATGTATGTAGGTTTGGGTATGTATGTATGGGTATGTATGTATGGGTATGTATGGGTATGTAGGGGTCTATGTATGTATTTTGGGGTATATATGTATGTTTGGGTATGTATGGGTATGTATGGGTATGTATGGGTATGTATGGGTATGTATGGGTATGTATGGGTATGTATGGGTATGTATGGGTATGCAAGTATGTATATATGTAGGAGTAGGTATGTATGTATGTATGGGTGTGTGTATATGTGTACGTTGGTGCATGAAGGATTTGGGGTATATATATGTATGGGAAAATTTTTTTTTTTTTTTATTTTTTGGAAAAACATTTTTTTTTCACGTTTTTTTTAATTTCTTTTTTTAACCTTTTTTTCCCTATATGTTTTTATTTTTTTCTCCTATATATTTTTATTCTTCGTTCCCTAATTTTTTTATTTATTTTTTCCTTAATTTTTTTATAATTTTTTCCCTATTTTTTTTATTCTTTGTGCTTAACATTATTTTTTCCTATATTTTTTTTCTATTCTTTTTTTTTCCTATATTTATTTCCTTTTGTTTTTTTAACACATTTTTCTCCTTTTTTTTTTTTGTTATACCTATTTTTTTATTTTTTTTTCCCTATATTTTTTTATAATTTTCTTTTAACATTTATTTTTCCCTTCCTTTTTTTATAACATATATTTGTGCGCATTTTTTTTTAACACTTTTTGCTCCCTTCTTTTTTTTATAACATTTGTTCCTTTTTTTTTTACAAAAATTTTATACTCTTTTTTTTAAACATTTTGTGCAGGACTTTTTTTTTTCCCTTATTCTTATATTTTTTTTTTTAATATTTTGGTCTGTACCTTTTCTTTTTAATATTTTTTCCCTCTTTTTTTTTTGGTTCTTTTTTTGAAACCTATATGTCTATGGTACGTTTTTCTTTTTGGTTTCTTGTTTCGTGTTTTTTATGAACTATATTTCATTTTTCTTTGTTTCTTTTATTCTAAGAAGTACATTTTTTGTTTCTATATGACTTTTAGGTTTTTTTGCTTTTTTCCTTGGGTCATTTATGTAGTTTATTTCTATATTTTTATATTTCTATGTAGCATTTTTTCTTTTTTATCCTTTTTTTTAAAGAATTATATTTTTATATTTCTATATTCCATTTTTATTTCCTTTTTTTCCATGATCTATTTTTTTATAGACTATATTTTTATATTTATATGTTTTTCTTTTTCTTTTGTCTTGGTTTTTTATTTTTTTAAGAACTGAATTTCCATAGTTTGTTTTTTCGGTTCGTTCCTTTTTTATTAAAAATTATATTTATATATTCTTATTTTTGTATATATTTTTTTTTCATTTATTTTAATAACAACTAATTATGTATATTCTAATTTTCTTTTTCCCTTTTTTATTTTATTTTATTTAACAACTGTATTTTTATATTTGTTATTAATTATTTATTTTATCATTATTCCTTTTGTCCTATTTTTTATTAACAACTATATTTCTATTTTTTTATATGTTTGTTTTCCTTTTGTATTAATTGTTTATTTTATTTATGAACTGTATTTTTAATTTACTATATTACTTTTATGGTTTTTCCTATTTTTTTAATTTTTTTAACAACTACGTTTACATATTTTAATGTTTGTTTCGTTTTTTTTTTTATTAAAAAATATAGTTTTATATGTCTATATTTTCTTCTTCCTATTTTTTGTGTGACATATGGTTTTTATGATTTTTAACAAATGCATTTACATATTTTAATTTTTCCTTTTTTTTTTTCATTTTTTCGTAAAAATTATATTTCAATATATTTATACATAAATAATCAATATATATTTTTAAATTCCATTATTTTATATTTTTTTAACAACTACATTTACATATATTAATTTTTCCTTTTTATTTTTTCTTTTTTCTTAAAAATTATAATTTAATATATTTATATATAAATATTCAATATATATTTTTAATTTCCATTCCTTTATATTTTTTTAACAACTATATTTCCATATTTACCCTTTTTTTTTTCACCTTTTTTTTAACAACTATATTTACATATTCTGTTTTTATTTATTTTTATGGTATATACATTTTTTTTGTGATTTTTAGTAATTATATTTTTATATTTTTATATTCCATTTATTTTTCTTTTTATATATTTCCTTTTCTCTTTTTTCCAATAATCCGATGTATGTTTAAGAATCATATTTCTACATATTTATATTTCTATATTGAATTTATCTTTTTTTTAACAACACTATTTCCATATATCCTTTTTTATTTTTTATATTTGTTTTTTTTTATCTTTTTCATATATTGTTCAAAACTATATTTCTTATATTCCATTTATCTTTTTTCTCCTTTAACTTTTTTTCAATTATAAATGCACAAAATATATATATACATGAAACACATATATACGCACAGAACACAAAAAGAGCACAACATATATATTTTTTACCTTCAATAATGCCCAATAACTTAATCCGGTTATCCCAATACCAATGCACCAAGCAAGAGTGGAAGATAACAGGGACATTTGAACATGGGGTTGTCGCAACAGGGGGAGGGGTTTAGGGTGTTCGGTTCCTTTTTTTGTCTGCCGCTGGGTTTGTTTTGTTACAGTTTTTTCCGGAGAGGGATTTGGGAGATTGTTTCCGGTTTCTGGGGCCGGCGCCTCACCTTCTTCCGGTTTGAGCACGGGGGTTTGTTCAGGGTTGCCCTCGGTTTGGTCGGATTGTTCGGGTTGAGGGGGGTTTTCCTTTTCGGATTCGGGTTCAGGGGGGGAACCAGCTTCTTCTGATGCCGCGTCTTCTTTTTCTTCACCTGTATCTGGGGGTTCACACTTTTCTACCTCTTTCTCTGCAGGTTCTTGTGGTTCTGGACAAAATTGAGGTTGTACTACTGGGTTTTCTCCTTCAAGGGGTTCATCGTCGTCCTCATCGTCATTGTCAGGTGTGGGTGAGGAAGAGGGAGATTCTGTACACGCTGTTTTTGGGTTGTTACTAGTTTGGTCTGGACAGGATCCAATTAATTTTTGAAGTTTTTGAAACATACAATCTACAGCATCATTAATTTCACCTTTTTTAGTCTTTTCTGGTGATGCATCGCTATGAAGACCGCAGAACTTCTCGAACTCAGATAAGGTTGGACAAGGTTTTATTGCTTTATTAACATCAGTTTGGGGTTGCACGTCACGCAAAAAATTTGAAACCAAAGATTTCATGCCATCGTCAGTATTGGTTTTTTTATAGTGATTTTTTATTTTTCCCCATTCTTTCTTTTTTTCCTCTATCCATGTATTTACACACTTTTTTATACATGAATAATCCTTACCATTTATCTCACAAGTCCTTAATTGTTTCCTAATTATATTATAATCCTGTAGAAAAAATTCTAACCAACGTTTGAAGAGCGCTCTAATAATTATAATTTGATCCTTGTTTTCCCCAACAACTTGTTTCGGTTTACATAGATTATAACCACATACGTTACCGCATGTCCATTCCTCTTTTCTAATACCACGAAAAATACCAGCATTTGTACATTGCGGTAAAACATCCTGAAGTTCATTTTTACTATCGTCACTCACAATCATAGTTATGTCGCCAGAATCATCCTGGCTATTATTAATGTCACCAGCAGAAATTTCGCCTTTTCTAGTACAATTATGTCCTTGTCCTGTATCACAAGTATGAGTGATACAATCTATTTTAAATTTTGAACAGGGTTTACAATTTGGTGCAGGTACAAATGTATCGTCGGGTTTCTCAAAATCTAATTTATCCTCTCCATTCTCATTTTCACTATGCGTATTATTTTTACATGGTCCCAAACTATGTAAAAATTGTGCAGCATCCTTACATTTTTCTTTTAGTATTCCACCACATGCATTACCATTTTCGCATTTATTTTTTTGTCCATCATATACATTTTTCTGTTTCTCAAATTCATCTTTTTTCTTTCTTATCCACCTTTTATACCATCCACAATATTTACCACAACGCGGACAATCTAAATCTGGAATAGTATTATAATTTTTTTTAAGATTGTAATCACATTTTTCACCATAGCAACTACACTTAGGTTCTTCATTTTTAGCACGACCACGACCATTTTCCACCTCACACTCTGTCTTAATTTTCTCCAACAACTTTTTCCTCATAACACAAAAATTGGATCCCCATTCATGTAACCAACGAAAAAAGGCGGGGGTTTTCACGAAATCAGACAGGAGGGTGTGAGGGTTTTGGGCCTCGGTGACGCCATAGGCTGAAGTATCATCTGCCTCCAGTTTAGCTTGTGTGTAGGTGTATTTCTCTTTGGGTTCTTTCTTGGTTGTGTCCCAAAGGTTCTCTCTAACTTTCTCATCCACTTCTTTGGGGTCATCCGTTTTATGTGTTAATGCACATATCATCCCATTCCAAATATTCGGCGCGAAGTCGCACCACATTTTTTGACGATTATCACTATTTGGATCAAGTTTTCCACTAGGAGAGGAGGGGCCATCCGCTTGGGGGACGGGGGAGAGGCTGTTAGGTTTAATGTTTTCACCTGTAGGAGGAAATTTTTGTACATGTTCTTGTATTTTTTGGTCTATGTTGCCCAAAATATCATTCTCTGCCTCTTTGTCTTCCTTATTCCCACTACGTGCCGGAATAAAACTCTTCTGTAATGCATTCTTGACGTCCGGGTCTTTTATACCAAAAAATATATCGCGATAGTCCCCGATCGTATAAAACATTTGGCGCAAAAAATCGGGGGGGATTTCGCCATTTTGGAGTTGTTTGTCAGGGGGGGTGTTTTCAGGGTCTCCTTCTTCGAGGCCGAGTGGTTGTAGTAATGATGACCTACCGACTAAAGTGTCTTGTGGTTTCTTCCTTTGTTCCCACTCCTTCTTATATCTATCCCAAAGAAACCACGTTTCGATGGCGGCGGATTCCACGAAGGCCGCGAGGAGCTTGTCACCTTTAGGTGACTGCGACGAGTCAGCCTGAGTGGGATCCCGTGGTGACCCACCTTCGGTACCTCGTGAATCACTAACTTGTGACTGACTCTCTTGTGCCTCGCTCTCACTCGTCACAGTGGCCTCCTGTACCCACTTCTCTAGTGGACCTACGTACATTTTGCGTCGTCTCGGCGGGACGCATATCGATCCAGTGGTTTTATCAGTACCACCACCACAATACCATCCGAGATATCGAGTTTTGGCGCCGTATTTCGTTGGACAGGCAGCTTTCAATGTTTCCTCATTTAGTACACCGTTTACTATGTCGCATACATTTATAGTGTCCACTTGTGGTGTTTCCTGTGTTGTTACTGTTTCCTGTGTGGTGGGCGATGAATTCGACGACTCCTCGCCCTCTCCGACTGCGTCTGCGAGGTCTTCGTCGTCATCGTCATCATCATCGTCATCATCGTCGTCACCTTCTAGTGGTGGTTGTGATTCGTTGTTGTCTTCGGAACGTAGGCTCGTTCCTTGTGGTGGTTCTGGTTTGGGGGGACAGGGATCACTTCTGTGAATATCTAGGCACTTTTTGATTTCTTCCTCATCATCTTTGATCATGTATTCAATTATGGTTGTCTTATTGTGAAGATCTTCCATTTCCTTCTCATATTTTTGTGACAGTTCATTAAATCTTTTTGTTACATTTGCATCTCCATATTTATCTTGCGTATCTTCCAATAAATCATTATTTAAATTATATTTCAGGGTTGTGTCCGGATCTGTTTGATGTATCTTATCTTCCAGCATATCTGTTTGCTTGCGAAAATGTTCTCTTATTTTCTCAAATTCTTTTTTCTTTCCATCAATCCATCCTTCATAACATTTACATCTTTTATGACACCCATCATTACATGTTTTTGATTTATTATTTATACATTTACTAAGTTTCTCTCTCCATTCTACAGATTCCTTTAACATTTCAGTAACAGATTGATACAAGAAACCATCATAGGACGTATGCTTCTGCTCTCCTGAAAAATTTTCCCACTTTCCTTCAACGCAGTTATTTTTATTAAGACCTTCATAATGACACTCCCAGCTTTTAACTTGACTTTCATCATTTTGACACAGATTCTTATATTTCTGTAGTATATCTGCTTTCCCCCCCTCTGGGGTAAGTCTTGGTATATCAGTACTATTTTCCTTTGTGTACTCTTTTGTACGAATTTCTTGAATGCATCTCTTATCTTCCTTCTTTGTACATTCTCCCTGGTTGCAGTCTACTCCACACTGAGGACATGCTTGACAATATTCTGTACTAGAAAATATGTCAGGACTTTCATGATTTCTGAAATTGATAGTAACTTTCTTCCCATCATTGTGCAGTTGATTTTTACATGCTCCCTCTTTACTTAATAAATCTAAAAATGTATTGATGGCTCCATATTCTGTTTTCAGTTTATCATAAAATTGTTTATCATATCCTTTATAATCCCTACTTTTTGTACTTCGCTTTGGTCTCCTACTATCACTGGCTGTTTCGTTTGTATATTCTTCTATTTCTTGTCTATATTTCTCTTTTTGTTTTTCGAATACTTTTCTTTGGGTATCCATCCAGGGTCCAAAAGGCATACATATACTTGAACATTTTTTACATCCTTCACCTTGAACAAGTTCGTGTATTGCACTTTTCGTGTGCTTGCAATCATACCTATTAAGATCACAATATCGTTGTTCACCTTCGTATACTCCACGACAATGTTCCTTAGCATTTTCTAATTTTTTTCTTCTTTTTCGGCAAAAATCTTCGGCCCATTCCTCGAACCAACGAAGATACTGCGGCACATAATCGAAATATGTGGGAACATTTGCCACACATCGGCATTTATCTTCTGTTGCAAATTGTCCACTACACGCATTTTGGTTAAAATATTTATGGCCCTCAGCGCTGCAAGTGATGGCCTTCCATACTGTTTCTCTATTTGCATCCCACCAATCCTCTCTTAATTGATAAAAATTTCCGTCCCCCGCATCATCCTTGTAGTGTCCTTGTGCTTCTCCACTCAATTGTTTATATATTACCTGGAAATATTCTTTTAATTTTGTTTCTAATTTGTCTCTTCTGCTATTTCCTCTATACAGATCTTTTCCTCTTATAATATCACCCATATCTGCAAAACTTCGTGCCAATGCAGTACATATTGTATATCCCGGTCCTGGATATTGTGTATCATACTGCGTATAATAGCCTGTTATTGATTGACCCTCAAATTTTGCTGCCTGACATACATCTGCCAATAAGTTATCCGTTGTTATTTTTTCCGGTTTTATCTGTTCCAAATTTCTATAACATACATGTAATCTTCGATACGGCGCGCATACTTCACCATTAGTACCCCCTTTTTTATTCTTATTACATTCTGATCCTTGTGTATCCGAAAAACGTTTTTCCGATTTATCCTTGCATGGTTCAATTTCATTACTCGTTACATTAGTATGATATTGGTATTGTAGTTGGCATGGATCCTTTGGTGTTGATCTATCACGATTTCTATCGTTTGGATATGTAGCCTTCTCCAAATGTCCATGCAACTCACTCCTACCTCTATCCGTAGCTGCCTTATGTGCTATCTGTTGTATTTCCTTTCCAATTACATCATACAGAAACTTAACATCGCTCACATATACATACTTCTTCGTATTCTCCTTGTTTCCTTTATCTTTATCCTCCTGCGTTCCACCTCTTCCTCCAGGACTCCCCATTTTGTTTATTACAGACTACATGATGGCACGAAAATATATTTTTAATTTTTTTTTTTGTTTTTTTTACTTTGTATGTACCTATATATATGCATAGTTCTATATACAAAAAAATAAATTTTTTCTTTTTTCTTTCCTTTTTGGGTTTTATGTTATATTTATATTTATAAAAATAAATATACATATATATATATATATATATATATATATAGCTAAGATAATATATAAATCAAAAATTCTCATAAAACGTATACAAAAAGAACAAATAAAATATATAAATGATTACTAATTATAAAATATAAACATATTGTATCGTACAACATAAATACATTTATTTTCCTTTTTATTATCATAATTTATAAAAAACAAATGATCTTATGTATATATCCTTACTTTATTTATACATATATATATAGATATCGCCATATTAAGTATAAGAAGAATTTATATATATGTTTTCTATTATTTCTCTTCTTCTTTTTCTCCTTTCTCTTTCTCTATCTATATTCTCTCTATAATATATCTTTTTATAGAAAATATTATATATATTTATGTTATTCGGATATTGATTATATTAATATAAATATATACGTATGAATACCGACATAACTATATAAAAGAAAAATAAAAAAAACCGCATCGACAAAACAACAACAAAATTATAAAACACTTACAACAACAGGTATAAGTACATACATATGGTGGCATGCGCATATATATATATATATATATATATATATATGTATGTATATATGTATGTATATATGTATGTATATATGTATGTATATATGTATGTATATATGTATGTATATGTACATATATATGTATATATATATATATATATGTATATATATGTATGTATATATATGTATGGGCATACGTATTTTTTTACATAATTATATATATTTATATATATATATGTGAAAAAATACGTATTGTTTTATATATATACATATATATATAGATATATATATATATATATATATATATATATAGATGTATATGTAGATATATAGAGATATATAGAGATATATATAGAGATATATATATTCATATATACATACATACATATATATATACATATATATATTTTAAGTATAATATACAGTGGTAATATACATATGTATTAGTAATATTGTGATTAAAATTATTGATTTCTGCTTGTTTCTTCTATTTATATGATTAATATTATAGAATTAAAACTTATTTTTGTTTTTTTTCGACTAAAATTAGTAGATTTAATACCGATTTTACTACCACCATGAATAATATTATATATTTAAGATTTATTTTAGTATTTATATGACTAAATTTATAGAATTAATACTTATTTCTGTATATTTATTACTGTCATTTGTGTTATTATGACTACTATTATAAAATTGAGACTTCTTTTATGCTTTCGATTACTATATTTAGTTAGATTATGACATCTTCTGTATATATATTACTAACGTTACTAGGTTTATGACTGAAATTAGTAATCGTAGGTCTTATGTTAGTAATTGTATGCCTTAATTTAGTATGATTATGACTTATTTTTGTTTTTCTATGACTACATTTAGTTCGATTATGATTTATTCAGTTCCCTTATGACTATATTTATACAATTAAGACTTATTTCTGTTCTTATTTGACTAAACTTTGTACGATTATGACTTATTCTAGTATTTTTATGACTACAATTAGTATCTATATGTCTAATATTATAGAATTAGGACTTAAATTAATACATTTATGACTATATTCAGTTATATTATGACTTATTTTAGTTTCTATATGACTAAATTTATAGAACTAGGATTAATTTTAGTGCATTTATATTTATATTTATTTAGATTATGACTTATTTTAGTATTTATATGACTAAAATTATAGAACTATGATTAATTTTAGTGCATTGATGACTATATTTAGTTAGATTATGACTTCTTTTAGTATTTATATGACTAAAATTATAGAACTATGATTAATTTTAGTGCATTGATGACTATATTTAGTTACATTACGACTTTATTTTGTATCCTTATGACTAAATTTAAAACATTAAGATCTATCTTAGTATCTTTATTACTATAATTAGTACATATATCACTATAATTTGTATCTTTATGACTAATATTATAGAATAAAGACCTAATTTGATACATTCATGACGATATTCAGTTAGATTATGACTTATTGCAGTGCATTGATGACTATATTTAGTTAGATTATGACCTTTATTAGTATCTATAAGCCTAAAAACATAGAATTAAGATTCATTTTAGTATCTTTATGACTAAAATTATAGAACTAATACTTATTTTAGTACATTGGTGACTATATTTTGTTAGATTATAACTTACTTTAGTGCATTGATGACTACATTTAGTTAGATTATGACTTAACCTATTATCTTTATGACTAAAATTAGTATGATTATGACTTATTTTAGTACCAATATGACTAAACCCAGTACTATTATGACCTATATTAGTAACTTCATGACCATAATTGGTAAGATAAGATCTATTTTAGTACATATATGACTAAACATAGTACTATTATGACCCATATTAGTAACTTTATGTTCAAAATTACTTGGATAAGATCTTTTTTAGTACATATATTACTATAATTAGTACGATTATGACTACAATTAGTACCTATATGACTAAAAATTAGTACTACTAACTACAATATTGGTATCTATGTGACTATGATAACTAGGTTTATGACCTATATAAGTTATATTTAGTTTTGACGTAATATATTTTAGACGAATAATATTTTTTTTACAACATAAATTAGTACAATTCATATCCATATTATCTAATTTTAAACCTAAAACCCTAACGTGGTTCCCTTAACCCTAAACCCATGGGAACCCCCCAAAAATCCTGCGTATCCTTAACCCTGGATCCCATTTTTTGGGAGCACAATAATTTGCGTAGTATCACTATGTACGGGTTTCCATGAGGTTTGTACGCCTATACACCATTTGGTACCACTACGTTTCTAGCCACACATTTTTATGTCGCACCCCCTATGCACTGTGTTTGGTACCACCAGGTTTAGAACCACTATTGTTCTGTCGCACCCATATGCACAGTGTTTGGTACCACTAGGTTTTGGATTCACAATTTTGAAGTTGCACCAATATGCAGAATTTTTTAACACTAGGTTTATATGTACTGGTTTTTTTTTTGATACAAAAATTTTTCCTTTTTCTTTTTTTTTTTTTTTTTTAAAACGTACATTTCTTTTTTATTATTTTAAAATATAAAAAAACATTTTCCTTTTTCCTTTTTCCCCTTTTTTTTTTTGGGTAATACAAGACCTAAATCCTAAACCTTTTAGTCCGCACTCACATGCAGTATGTGGTAGTTCGCACCTTGTTGCACGAAAAATGGTAGTTCGCACCTTGTTGTACATAAGTGGTAGTTCGCACCTTGTTGTACATAAGTGGTAGTTCGCACCTTCTTGCAGTATCCAATGTAGTTGCACCTTCCTGAAGTATCATTTTAGTAGCACCCTTTTGCAGTTTTTGGTTGTTCGCACCTTCTTGCAGTATCCAATGTAGTTGCACCTTCTTGCAGTTTTAAAACCACTATTTTGATGGTGCACCCCTATGCACAATTTCCTACCACTAGGTTTTTGATCCACAATTTTGAATATGCACTATTATGCAGAATTTTTTATATCTATATTTTTATCAACATTTCTTAATGTGCACCTCTATGCATAATTTCTTATGACTATGTTTAGAAGCAGGTTTTCTTTTTTTTTGACAAAAATTTTTTTTTTTTTTTTTTTCCCTTTTTTTATAAAAGGCACATTTCTTTTTTTATGCTTTTAAGATGAAAAAAAAAATTTTTCTCCCCTTTTCCTTTTTCTTTTTTCTTTTTTTTTTTTTTTT
>LT990238.1:0-50000 GCA_900257145.2 Plasmodium billcollinsi
AAATATGTCTAAAAGAATTATTTATATTTTATTTTGCTTATTTTGTTTATTCTTTTTTTTTTTTTTTTAATTTTTTTGTTTTTTTATTTTTTTTTTAGTATATATTTAGATATATTTTGAAATGAATATTATATGAACTGTATATACTTTTATTATTTACCTAATTTATGTGTTACCTTGCATTAATGAACTTTTTGGTCCAAGTATATGTTAGTCTGAAATATGTGAAAGATCAGCGGATAAAAACGAATCAAGTGTATATTGTATGAAGGATTATAAGCGAAAGAGCTCTTTATATGTTTATAATCATATTATGAAACTGTTTGCAGAACAATATACTCAAAAATGTAACAAAATAGGGTTAGTAGAACATTTACGTAGGGAACCGGAAAATTATGTAACATATGATAAATTTTTTAAGAAAATATTATCATTTAATTATGCATTGAATACATATGAAGATAAAGGTATTGAAGAAAAAACATATAATAAAAAAGAAAATGGAGGGAAATTTAGATTATTAGGTTTATATGGTAGTAATTCGATTAACTAGCTAGCTTCTGACTTGGGTGCAATGTTGAGTGAGGTCACATCATTAGGGACACTTTCAAAATTCAGGTTAGATGTAATTGTTAATATATTAAATGAGACAAAAATCGAATGGTTATGTTTAGATTTGGTTTTGGTTGAAGGTATTTTAAATTGTAAAAATGAATTGACCTATTTGAAAAAACTTATAATTTTAGATAACTTAGTTAAATACCAAAAAAAAAAAAAAAAAAAATTAAATTTGGTTGAAGAAAATAATATAAGAAATCATGTTGATTCAGATGCTAATAGTAAAATAAATATAAATGAAATTGGGTTATCTAATGAAAAAAAAAAAAAAAAAAAAAAAGGATGATATTAATTTATATTCTTTAAAATATGATAAAGACAAATTAGAAAAAACTAAGGCACTAAATGAAAATACGAATAAAATGGGAATAGATATTATATCATTTGATGATATAAGAAAGGTCAAATAAACAAATTTTAATATTAAAAATGAAGATCCTGACTTTGCGGCGTCTATTTGTGTATACATCTGGAACATCAGGAAGACCAAAAGGTGTCATGTTAAGCAATAAAATTTTTTACAATTCAGTAATATCTATATATAACCATGATGTAGTAAAAAATAATAATTTTGAACAACATTTGTCTTATTTATCTGTATCGTATATATATGAAAGAATTTTTATGCATGGTGGAAAGATAAATATATATTGTAAAGATATTATATTTCTTTTTCTAAGTATATTTTCAACTCTAAGGATGAAATAATAGGTGGGGTACCTAAAGTGTTTGGAAGAATGTATACAAATATTATAACAGAAATAAAAAATTTATGAAGTTGTAAAAGGAGTATATTTAAAACTATTTTGTATTTACGTAAATTATTTAAAAATGGATGTTTCAGTAATTTTCTTGAAAGAATTACAAATATATCATCTAAATTGGGAAATAAGATAACTCCCAATTTGAAGGTTATATTAAGTGTTGGTGGAAAATTATCTGACAAAATTGCTGACGAATTACGTATTTTATTAAATATTAAATATTTCAAGGTTATGGTATAACGGAATATGCACGTCCTATTTTTTCGCAATGTATGAATGATTATAATTCAGAAGATATGGGAAGACCTACATCTCCGAGTACAAAATATAATGTAAAGACATGGGAAACATATAAAGCAACAGATACGTTGTCATAATGTGAATTCTTAATTAAAAGTGACTCTATATTTAAAGGATACTTTTTAGAAAAAGAATATACCGAAAATGCCTACACAAATGATGATTATTTTAAAACAGGAGATGTTGTACAAATTAATAAAAATGTTACTTTAATATTTTTAGACAGATTAAAAGGATTAGTTAAATTATCACAAGGAGAATACGTAAAAAAAGGATTTGTTGAATAATCTATATTGACAGATTTCTTTTTTAAACAATTGTGTTATTTATGATGACGATTCAGTGGATGATCTACTAGCTATAATATAGGTCGACAAAAAAATTTCTTTTTTTTTTTTTATGTTTAAAAGATGATAATATAATATAAAAAACTGGTCTTACTGAAAAATATTATTCAGAAAAGTTAATTGGAGAAACATTAAATGAGACCATGTATGTTGATTATGTTAGGAAAAAAATTATGGACATTTTATAAAAAAAAAAATTTAAACAGATATAATATTATTAATGACATTATGCTTCAAAACCGTGGGATACAAGTAATTATTTTTTTGCAACATTAAAAATAAGAAGATTCAATCTATTTAAAGATTTTTCCTTTTAAATAGATGAAGTTCAAAAGAACTATGAAGACATATTAACAGGAAATGTTGTTGATAATAAAAATAACGGAAAAAAGAAGAGAATGATTCAAGAAAATTATAAAAAACGTCTGTTTCAAAACCACATCAAAGAATAGTAAGAATACATGTAGGTGTAGGAAATAAAAAGTTAAAACTAAGAGGAACGAATGGAACACGTGAATTGAAAAAAAATAAATAAAACCAAAAAAAAAAAAAAAAAAAAACCAAAAAAAATTGAATTAATTTACATGAAAATAAAAACATGTATTTATTTATTTTCTTGTTAATTTTATTATACACACGAAAATAAATATAATGAAATTATTTAACTTAATTTTTTTACATTTTGTTAAGTGTTAAGTGTTAAGTGTTAAGTGTGTTGCAGAAAAAAAACAAATTAATTTTATGAGGAAATTAATGAATAAATTGATTTATATTATTGTTATAATATATATTTTGTACATAATAGTTTTTCATATCATATAAAATGAAAAGATTTATATATTAAAAGGAATGCAATAAGTATTTTTTTTTTTTATTTGTATAAATTTAATAAATTTATTTGTTTATATAAAAAAAATGTAAATATTTATAATATTTTGTAATTTTATATATATATTTTATAATTTTCATTATAATAATAATTATTATTTTTTTGTATGTTTAATTTTTTTTTTTTTTTTTTTTTTTTTTTTTTCATTATATATTTGTTATTATTCCATATGATTATAACATATATGTATATATATAATATATATAATGAAAATATGTTACATTTGTGGGATATAGTAATATAAAGAAGTTTAAAAAAAAAAACAATGATTCATTTAAATATTTTATAATAATTATCTTAAAAGAAAATTAAATAAATAAATCTTATAATATAAAATAACTATATACATTTTTATTATTCTTTAAGAGAAAAAAAAAGAAAAATAAATATTACATATTATGTTTACAATTTATATAATACTAAATATACAATGATATAATTATTAAAAAGGATTATTCAGTCAAATTATTATATATATAATATATAAATGTGGAATTCTCATATAATAAATTTCAGATATAATATATGTACTATTTCAAAATATATAAATTTATGAATACTTTTATATATGTAAAAAGGGTTAATCCTTAATGTAATATATTTTTAAAATATTCAATATTATACAATACATTATAATATAATATATTATTGCAGGTATGGTTTATTATTATTATTATTATTTTTTTAAAGGTCTTATAAAATTGTAATTTTTTGGTTTTTAATTTAAATAGTATTACTGTTAATCAAACGTGTCATATTTGTTTTTATTTTTTTTTTATATTTTATGTTATTATTGTTAATCATTTTTATATTATTTTTTTTTTTTTTCCTTCTCATTTTTCTTATTATTTTTCTTATTATTTTCTTTAAAATCATTTTATTACATATATTTTTTAAATTATGTAATATATATATATATATATATATATATATATATGTGGAATATAAGTTAAAATTATATTAGAGAAATTCTAAGTATATAAAAGTAGACTATCAAAATTAATTTATAAATGAATTATATATGAAATAAATGATTTAATTTTTATTAAAATATTTCGAAACAAGTATATCTATATTATCTAAGATTTAATCTTTAAAGAATAATCTATAATATTATACGCATATAAAATATGATGTATATATGGATTTTATATTATTTGAGAAATAATATTCTTCTTAAGTGCATGCATTTTGTCTTAAACTTTTTGCATAAATATGTGATTATTTCTTAAATAATACTTATTTTAAAAAAAGAAAAAATTTAAAAGAATAAATATAATATTTTATTATTTAATAATATTTTTATATTCTTTATTTATTTTTTTCTTTTAAATTAATAATATGAATTTTTTTATTTTGCGGTAATATGAAATTATTTAAATAACAATATTATTACGTATTATTCTTAATATAAATATTATATGTATATAATAAATAAAGTAATCACCTAAAGTTTTATTCCTATTTAATTTTTTCTTTTTCTTTTTCTTTTTCTTTTTCTTTTAATTTTAATTTTTATTTTGGGGTAACCTATTAATCTTATTATTATAATTTATAAATTTTGTTTTTTTTATATTATTATTAATATACAAAATATATATGATAAAATAAATGTTATATGCTTTTTTATATATTTGTTTATAAAGATTAAAATATTTATAAATATATAATAAAGTTATAGTTATAATATATTTTGGTTTTTTTTATATTATTATTTATTTCTTTTATTTAAAATGAATATATATAAAAATTATAAAATTAATTTATCATTAGTCGTTCTGGGGATTGTACATATACAACTGCAAGTAAGTTAATATTATAATATATATATATATATATATATATATATGTATATTTAAATGTTATGTTTAATATATCCTTTTTGTTTATACAGTCTAATTATGATGGCGTCAATACCCATTTGTCTCCAGTTCAATTTAATAATCATATGTTCAGAAGGATGTTATCTACCAATGAACCTGCTGATGTTGTTGTTGAGACACCAACTGAAGAAACATGTAATAGGATGAATGAACATATTGATGAGAAACTTGAAGAATTGTATTATTCTAATAGTGGGAGGAGAAACCATACAACAATTTTTAAGTAATAAGGGTGATGGCGTTCTTCATGGATTTGGCAATTGTAATGGTTATAGTAGTTGTGTAGTAAAACGTGCTAATAGTATATTAAGATTATATAATGTTAATAATGAGGAAAATAAATTAAATGATAATGATTTATTAAATCAATACTTGAATGGAGATGTATCAAATATATTCAATGAAAATAAATCATTATTTAAAGATTTATTAAATGAAGATATATGTAATACATATGAAATAAATTTTGATGAAAAAAAAAAAATGTACATTATTAACAAACAAAAATGATTTACAAATAAATAAAGAAATATCATTATTGGGAAATGAATCGGAAGAAACCAAGAAATTATTAGATTTATGGAAAAGAGTGATGAAAAAATGAAGAAAGCAAATTTAATCTTTTAAAAAGAAATTTATATCAACAATATTTGAAACTAAGAAATAAAAGTAGATTACCGCTTGATACATTGGATAACATATTAAATGAATGTAATATGGTAGTTAAGAAATATAATAATAATTATGATAAAATTCTTAATGAAAATTTTCAAGGATGGTCAACTGTTACTCCTCATAATATATTTGAATTTAAAATGTTTGTAATGGCTTGTAGATTAACATGGAGAAAAATAATAAAAAATTTACATGCAGAATATACAGCATTATTAAAAAGATCATTCAAATAAAATATGGAAAGGAATATAAATTAATATATGCATGATGTAAATACATAATTTATAAGATTATATGAAATTCATGAAGGAATATGAGTACGTATGTAAATAAAATTATATATATATATATATATATATATATATATATATATATATATATTGATATGTTTATATTTATATAATTATTTTTTACATTTAAAGTTATATTAATGAAACATTTTTTTTGTATTAATAAGAAAAAAAATAAAATCACGATGACAATAACTATAATATTATATATATATTATTCGTTATTAAAATAATAAGAATGTAATATTCAGAATAAATATATACAAATTAAATTATATTTATTTATTTTAATTAATATTATATAAATATAATTATTATTGGAAAAATATTTCAATATAATATAAATATGATAGTAATTAAAAAGGATGGTAAAATATATTACTCTATTTACACGAAAAAAAAAAAATAAAGGAAAATTCTATTCCATTAAATTACAATATATATGTGTATATTATTATTATGTCACTATAATAATTAATACAAAAAGAAAACAAAATGCACACATTTTAATAAATATTTATATTGTAAAATAATAATACAAGAAGAAAAACATATAAATATAAGTAAATAAGTAAATAAGTAAATAAATAAATATATATATATATATAGTTACAATAATAATATTTTAATTATTATTATAATTTGTAAAATTCTGGAAAAAAAAAAAAAACTAAAGAATATTATATATATAAATCTTTTATAACACATATGAATATCATAAGGAAATACACATACATATGTATATGTACACATATAAATATATAACAAATATTATATATATTATATTATATTATATATAAGTGAAAAAAAAAGTAATTATAAAGTAAATAATATAAATAATGGAAAAGAAATATTAAATAAGTACCATTTTATTTTTATAGAAATATATAATATGATCAGTTTTTTATTATATATATATATTTTCTTAATTATATTTATTCTATAAAAGTTTTATATCAAACATATATTTTACTATTGTAGTATCTATTGTGTTCAAATTGTTAAATGCAATATTTTTATTGGTTTTTTTTCTTTATGGATTTATTAAAAATTATTTTATTTGATTTCTATTATTTTAATTATATACAATACTATAATCAAATATATAATATTTTAATAATATATATATATATATATATATATATATATATATATATATATATATATATATATATATATGTATGTGTTCATAACAATTATTTGTTCGTATAATATCTATATTAAAGTATTATATAAAAAATGAAGTGAAATATAATTTACGAATATATCTATATTTTATTCTATTATTCTTCAAATATTTATATTTTTCTTGTATGCATCCATATAATAGGAATTTATATAAGATAATAAGTAATATATTTTATAAAATATGGTAATAACATTTAAAAATTATATGAATTATATATATTGAAAAAATCCATGTTCAATATATAATATTTTATCATAAAGTAATTAAATTTATTGATATCTTTCATTATGCATTCTGTTTCTTATTAAAAATTTTTAATTTGATAATATTTACATTAAAATACACATGTTAATTGATAATATATTAGAAAAAATAAAAACATTGTTATAATTCTATTTTTGTAAGAATTATTATTTCTATTATTATAATGTATTTTGAAAAATAATTATTCATTTGTCTATATATTATAGATATTAAAATTATATATGTATTCACTTATAATATACTTTTGTATTAACATATATTTGTAATTTTTGTTTTTAAATATGTTTATGGGTAATTCGGTATTATCTTTTAATTATTGTTTTATTTGATTAAATATATAAATTAATTATGTCGGTTTTTTTTTAAATTATTATATATATATATATATATTTGCTGTGTTGAGAAAAGAACTTTTATTTTCTTTTAAATAAAAATCTTATTATAAATTATACATTATATGTGATATATTACATATGTAGAATAAAAGTAAAATATTAAAAATGTATTCTTTATTATACATTTAATTATAATATTCAATTTTATAATTTGGATAAGTTTGCGTACATATATACATAATTTAATATTTTTTGTAATATACATTTTAACGAGGAAACAAAAATATATTTTACAATATATTATATATATATTGTATATATTTTGATGTTATTTTAATAAGGATAATTTTATTTTTAAAAATATATAAAATCAATATTTACTACTATATATATATATATATATATATATATATATTACTTATTTAAAAATATATGAGCTGTACTATTTTATGTTAAAAAAAAAAAAAGTACAGGAAAAAATAATATTTAAAAATATATACATATGTTAAATTAAGATATATTCAATAATTATAATAATTTAATGAATATCTTAATTATAACGCAAAAAAATTGAATATTAACACTTTAACAGTGTACTTTTTTTAAAAAATGGCTAATTTAAAAAATTCGATTGAAATATATATGAGTATTTTAAAAATATTATATATATCTATATATGTAAAATGAGGTATAATAAAAAATATGCATGCATATATTATTTTGTATTTTTATACACATTTTGTAAAAAAATAAAAATAAATGTTTTGATATTGAATACTTTTTGAGAACGTTTCATGCTATATAATGTATAATTTTTAAAATTTATAATAGTTAAAAAAATAATTGCATTATGAGTTTTTAATAGTATAGATGAATTTATTATTCGCATTTTAATTTAAATAAATAAATAAATAAATATATATATATATTTATATATATAATAGTGCGCTTTTTATTTTATTATATTTTTTATTCGTTTATTTATTTTGTATATTTCAATAAATTTTAAAAATAATATAAATATATATATATAATATAGATCTTCTGTTTGTATTCACATATATTTGCTTTTTTAATATATTTTAATATATAAATATCATTATTCGTGATAATTCCATTAATTATATATTAATCAAAAATATAATAAAGTTTTTAATATGATGGATAACAAAAAATATAATATATTTCCCATGTATAATGCTGATGAGAATCAAAAAGGAAAAGTACATTATATCTCATTTAAATATCTTTGTTTGTGTTTTTACATAATTGGGTTTTATTGTTTGTTTCTAAGTGTAAGTTCATAATAAATATTTATTTAGTGTTAATTATGGTGTTTTATAAATTAATTTAATAAAAATATATTGTATTAAATGTATATATGTTATATAATATATGTTATATAATATATATATATATATATATATATATATATATATATATATTTTTTTTCTTTTTATATAGAAATCATTAGAAAAACGCAGCTTTGGAATTGTTAAAATTTGCAATGCATATGAACGAAATTTAGGTGAAGTAGAAGAATATAATTATTGGCCACAAAGTAAAAGTAATTTAAAATATGAAAAGGAATATGTAAATAAAATAAAAAGTAATATAAATAAGAGAAAGTATAATGAACAAATGTTAGAGAAATATAAAAATATTATTAAGAAGAATCTTTGGAATATGAATATTGAAAATGAAAGTTATAATAATATAAATAATATGAATTATAATGACATGTCAAAGAATTTAACAGAAATGGAATTGCGTAAGGTTTTAGATTCATTAAGAGAATGCCCCTCAAGAGAAGATCTTAATAATATATGGTGTCATACAGTTGGTGTTGCCAAAGAAGGATTTGATCATGTATTTAACATGTTGAAGGCATCAATACAAAAATATTTAGATAATGATATTGACGATACTTATGATTACACCCAACCAGAATTTGTATTTCTAAATATATTTAGGGAAAATATTGTCAGACTTTTTCGAACAGTAGGATATGAAGAATTTCAATACGCTAATAAATTTTTTAATTTAATTAATGGCGAACACACCCTTGATGATGTAATAAAATTTATTTATTCATTCTTAGAACATTTTGACAAATTAAAAAAGGAATTATATGAAAAGCATCAACAGGAACTCCTTCGAAGAATTACACAAGCATTGAATAACAAAGCAAAACTTATTTTTTATATAAATTAAATGAAAGATATATATTTTTTTAATTATATTATATATAAAACATTTATACGAAATGTTTTTAAAATCTACTGAATTTTATAAAAATAATTATATATATATATATATATATATATATATATATATATATATTTATATGCGTGTGTGTACAAATCTGATTTTTTTACTTGAATATACAAAATTATATAGAAATATGTTATTTCATTTTTCATGTGTCTGATCGAATAAAATTTATTAGTTATATATATTTTAATTTTAAGAAAAACATATATTAATCATACAAATTAAAATATATGTATTTTTCTTAAATGTATTAGAGTTAGAATTGTGTGTGTTCCTATATATATATATATATATATATATATATATATATTTAATATTAATCATTGTAGACAAAAAAGAAAAAAATAAAACAATTATCAACTTCATATGAATATAAGAGAAAAAACATTTTAATAAATATGACGAACGTATATTATATTATAAAATACGCTAAAATAAGTTCAACGACACGAAAAAAAAAATATATAAACATATATATTAATATTAAAAAAAATAAAAATTCCATATATGTTATTATCAATAAATATACTGACATAAATTCTATTGTGTTTAAATGTATCGCAATTTAATAAAACTCAAAGAAAAATAATAATAGAAATTAAAATATTATATAGAGTGATTTACACAATAATATAAATAAGTCACTACTATATATATATATATATATATATATTAATTATATTATATGAAATATAGTGATAGGGGATATATCTATTATTATTTGTGTTAATAAATTTTTTTTTTTTTATGTTGGATTTTTAATTTTCATTAATGTCATCTATATTTTTATCTGATACCAGAATTGACCTCTATGGATATTATTATTTTTTTTTTTTATATATGTAATCTGCGATATAATATATTATGGCAATCTCGAAAAAATTTTAAATAAAATTATTATACAAATCATCTTAATGTTTTCATAATGTGATTTTTTATGTGATTTCGTAAACATTTACTTAATATACTTTTCATTTTTGCATTCTATTTGTTCTGCTTTATGAAAAAAGTTTTGTAGAAATTCATCACTGAATGTAAAATCAGATAATGTTTTATGATATTCCGTAACGTATTGATATGAATTGTTATTTATTGGATATGTTAGTGAATTTTCTCCTGAATGTGTTTTAAATATATTTCTTTGATGTTATGTGGCTAGTAATCTCCTATATATTACATTTATAATATCAACCGTATTTGTTTTATTATGAGATATTTGTTCAAGGTAAAACTATATAATAAGGAAAATAATAAATATATATATATATTATTGAATTTATCTAATTATATATCATATTATATCATATTATATTATATTATATTATATTATATTATATTATATTATATTATATTATATTATATTATATTATATTATATTATATTATATTATATTATATTATATTATATTATATTATATTATATTATATTATATTATATTATATTATATTATATTATATTATATTATATTATATTATATTATATTATATTATATTATATTATATTATATTATATTATATTATATTATATTATATTTTTTTTAATTCAAACCTTATGTGTAATTATTAAAATACATAGTAAATTAGAAATAAAAAATAATTTAAAATAATTACAAGATATTTTATCTTTTTTATTTTAATATATAATTTTTATAATTTACTTTTATGTAATACATACATTTGACACTATATGATTATTATTTTTATTAAAAATTTTAAATTATGTTGTTTTATTTTATTTATATTATAATAAGGTTCAAATATATTATTAAATGATATATTACACGAAATTTATATAAATAAATTTATTTAATGATATTATAATTTATTATACATTACTGCAATATTTATTAAATCTTTTTTTTTTTTTTTAGTAAACTAAAAAATTATAATATTATTAAAGATATTGTAATTTTTTAATATATAGTGAATTCTACTTATTTAATATATATCCAATATGTATTCATTTATATATAATTGATATATGGTTTTTATATAATTAAAAAAATAGTAAATATGTTAACATTCATTGTTTTTTTGGTATAAAATTAATTTTAAGTAACCGGATATTTCAACCAAGGAAAATATAATTATAATCAATTTATGTAATGCACCTTATTTTAAGAATGAAATATATATATATATATATGTATATATAATTTTATTTTAATTTTACAAAAAAGTATGTATTATTCATTGGTAGATATAATTACTCATTACACAAATCTAATTAGAATTATATATCTATATTTTAAAATATTTCTTCTATAATTTTATGTATAAGTATATATAGAAATAGGTTTACATAAATTAATGTTATATATTATTATAAAGAAATATTGTAAATATAAATTTAGAGTTTATATATAAACGTAATTTAACTTAAAATGAAATTAAAGGCAAATTTATTTTATAGTAATAATAATAATATAATTTTTATTTCATAATGTATAACTTAATTCTTTTAAAAATATTAGTACTTCCTTATTAAATACTTCGAACAAAGATATTTTGTTCCACGTATAAACTAATAAAAAATATTATGAAACAACAATAAGTAATATTATTTGATTAAATGTAAAAATAAAATATAAATATATTATATGTTTAGTAATATAAATATTAAATTACATATATGATATATAAGAACGTAATAAAAAAAAACATTGTAGAATATATTTTGTTCAAATAATAAAAATAAAAAGAAATAATAATCACTCGTGCATTTTAGCATTGAAAAATATTAATGTCTGAATGTATGAATAATCTTTTTTTTTTTTTTTTTTCTTATAAGTATATACGTGTAAAATTTTTTTTTAGATAAAAATAAATTTAATTAAGCACAAGACGTTTATAACCAATAATGAAAAAAACAAAAAATCTTATGTTTAATTTTTAAAAACATGAATGTAATTAATTTAAATGATAAAGAATATAAATAAAGTCTTTTATTACATAAAAGCATCATAAAATAAACAAATATCTCTTATAAAAGTTAGGCATTAAAATAATAAACTATGTATGATAAAAGTTATGAAACAAACTTTTTAATTTATATAATATTATATCATGTGTAAACAAAAATTATTATAAAATGTAATTCATATATGACTGGCAAGTAAAATACTTTATATTCTAAAAAATACATTACTTACATAAATGTTTTTTGCATTCATGTTTCAATGAATTTTTTCTTCTTCTATACAACCATATATATAATATTATAAGTACAACAGCTAATATAAGTAGAACGAAAGATGCAATACAACAACCTCCAAAAACTGCATTAGCAGCACCTGCGGCAGTTCCAGCAGCTTCAGCAACAGCAGCTGTACAGCCAGAACTTGCTTTAATAGCTCCAACAATAGATGAACCCTCAAACGTATTAAGTATAGTGATAGAGGATGCGTATTTAGTACAGGTTGGCATTATACTGATAGTAGTTTTGAAGGCAGAAACGGCAGCATTTTTTGCAGTTATCAAACCTATCAATGTTACGAATACACTGCCAACTGAGCAAGAACATATACCACGGGTACATCTATGTTTTAAGTGTTTTAAATACTTATCCTTTCCTTTTGCAGTTGCTAGTTTTGCATTATTAGAATCTGTACATTCACATGCTAAAGAATTTTCATCATCATTTGGGTACATACCCGATTTTAACATAATATGATTTTCTTCACCAAATATTTCTTCATATGTTTCCAATAATTCTTTTTCTGTCGTTGACATAGGTTCTGCACCATGTCCACCTACATTTTTTGTTCCGTTTTTTTCTACTAGTTCTTTTAATTGTTCATATGGATCATAGGTTTGTTGGTATTTTTTTATTGCTTCCTCATTGAATTTATCAATTATTTCTTTCAGTTCTGGATCATTATGATAATGTGGATTCTGGTTTTGTGTTTGTGCTAATAATCTTGATTTTGTTGCTGTTATTTGTGTGTCTTTTTTTATGAGGCTTACATTATTATGACTATTTTTACAATTTTCCTGTAAAAAAACGAATATTAATATATATTGAAAAGGTAATAATTCTTTTATTATATGTTTATGATATAGTAATAATGATGTATTTATTTTACATACATTATGGGGTAATACTAATGCATTTATCAAAAAGTTTAATAATAATAATTTAACGTAATATGTGTTCATTTTTAATACAAAAAAAAAACAAAATAATAATAATATGTTATGTTTCAAATTGTATTGATTTAATTTGTATCAATGATGTATTTTATTTTCTAATGTATAATTTAAATAATAAATTCATAAGCGGAAAATTTCTTATAATTTCATGATATAATAACATTATATTTTCATCATAAGTATAAATTATTTTATGAGAATATTCATGGAATATTTAAAAAAAAAAATAAATATAATATAATTTTTTTCTTGGATTTTATATATTACTATTATTTTTTTTTTTTTTCTTAAGGTAATTTTGTTTTATATAAATATAAGAATTATGATAAATTAACATTCAAATAAATTTTAATAAATATTGTTTATATATATATATTATAAAATGTTAATAAATAACAATATATTTTCCTACAAATACACATGTAAATGTGTGAATTCATAGTGGTTTTTGGTGTAAACCACATATATATGATAATAGCTCTCATGATTTTTACGAAATAAATATCCTAAAATATAATGTAATATAATTACAATTGTGGAATTTACAAGATTTGTTTTATGTAATAAAATATAATACTAATCTTAAATATAAAATAATAGAATAATTTTTATATGTATTTTAATATATATATATATTTTTTTTTTTATTTATTTTATTTTTGTTGCTAAGTATTATTCTATGTTAGAAAATGCTCTCTATTGTATCTATTATTTTTATATTACTTAATTATGCTATAATAATTTATAAATAATAATATATATATATATAATAGGATATTTAAATGAATTATATATTAGCTAATTATAAAATGTAATTTAATTAATTGAAAATATACAATTATTACAAGAATACAATTTAAACGATTTTCAGAAGATACCAAATAGTGACATACTGTATTTTATATGACTGTATATAAATATAAATATTATAATCATTTTGTATTTATAATTTGTATGTTTAAAAAATTACATATACATATATTATATTTATGTAATACGAAATTTCATATATTATTTGTGCAATACATAAGAAATTAATTTTATGATTACGTTATAATAGAAGTTTTCTTAGAAATGTTCCTTTTAAAAAATAATCCTATAGCAAATATTACTATTATATAAATGCAACAATAATAATGATAAATTCTTTAGAATCATATATAAATAGATAATATAATATATATATATATATATATTAATTTTATTATTTTTTCAAGTTATTAATATTTACATATTGTTTCAAATTTTCTATTATATTAATTATATATATTGGAGTAGTCAAAAGAAAAAAACGGATATTTCATTAATATAATTATTTTAATACAATTATAATTATTATATATAATATTTTGTTACTATTTTATAATAATAATTATTGTAACATTAGTTTAATTCATACTTATTATATTAAAATGTGTTGATATATATATATATATATATATATCTTGGTCAAAAAAATTTTTGTGGTTACTATATTAAAAAAATTATATATATAAATATAAATTTTTTTTTTTAAATATGTGCCCTTTAATTATATAACACATATTTTATTGAAATGGAAATAATAAATAATAATTAGATAAAAAATAATTAACATAATATTTTATATTCCACATGACATTCTAATGTAAAGTAACAATATATATGTATTATATATATCATAAAAATAAAACGATAAAGGTGAATGTTATTAATTAAAATTATATTTATTTATATTAGTTCAAATTATATTAATAAAATTAAATTTTAAATAATATAGCAATATAAGACTAATAATGTAATATATATATTATTTAATATTTTATGTAAAATTTTTAAATATATATGTTTCAAGTTGTTTTTAAAGAGTGTATAATAAATGAATATATATGTATATATATACAAACAATATATATTTATATAAAATCTTTACTAAACAAAAAAAATATATATATAATTTACGTTCATTTCACTAAAAATAAAATTAATAAATATAAATTAAATAAATTTATAACCACATAACATTAAACAAAAAAAAATTATAGAGAAAGAAAAAAATATGATGTTATAAATATTGAATTCTGATAATATCCTTGGTTTATAAATATAAAGTTCACAAAACAGTAAATTGAATTTAATATCATGAAATTATATATTTATTGATTTAATAATTTTGTGTATTGGCCTTTTTTATTCATTTTCTTTTTTCTTCTATAACGTAAAACTAAATAAATTATTATCATAACCAAAACTATAATTAATATGGCAAGGACGGAGTAACCAATTGCACTGTACAAATGTGAACTTTCAGCTGCTACATCTGCAAGTTTACCAGTTTCAAGAGATGCCATTTGAGTTTCAGTAACCCTAATAGTCTCTTTAGAAGCTTCTTTCACAGCTTCTCCAACAAACCTTTCTGCACTTTCTACTACTATTTGAGTACCTTCACCTCCTTCCATAGTTTTGTAACTGGAAAATAGTATATATTTTCCAGATGTTAATTCTGCCTCGGACAATGATTCATAAAAAACTTTGACACGTTCTGAAATTATAGTCTCACTAAAGTAGTTATCTTTAGTAATGAATTTTGCCAATAGAGTGTTATAAAAATCCTGTATACCGAATCCATCTTTTAACTTTTCAATTAGTGCATTAACACCTGCAGCATCACCAGCGGCTTTAGCGTCCGCAGCAACCTTAGCTGTAGCCGCAGCAGTAGCAGACATTTCCCAGCCATAGGTACCCAATCCCCCGAATACTCCAACACTTGCTGCAACACCTCCTAACGCACATCCACACCTAAGGCAACCTTTTTCTACTTTGTCCGCTAATGATTTTTCCATTTTATCTTTTTCAATAATTTTTTGTATATTTTTGTCACGTTGGTCTTTACTTTTTTGGCGTTTTTCTTTCATACGTTCTTCGTATTCTTCAAAACGTTGTGAGGTTCGTCCATCGAAATTTTCCTTCACTGATTTCATCTCCTCATCCTTATCATAATTTGATGATTGTATGTCCTTTTCGCTTAACACTCGTGATGCATATATTGATGTATGTTGTTCGATGTATGGAGTATTTTTATTATGTTCCTATAAAAAATATATCATATATATATTTTTGTTATATTTATTAGTAATTTATGATTTCATATATATTTCTTATAAATATGTATATTGCATATTCACATAATTTATAAAAACCTATATATATATATATATTTATAATTATTTGATTCGTACATGATATGATGTTAACAATATATTTAATGGAATAACAAATAATAATATTTTAATGTAGTGAAGTTTCATATTTATTGTGATACTTATTTTATGATTAAAATTATAAAAAAAAAATTCATATATAATAATATATTTTATTGTCATATAAGAATTACGTATGCTTAAACTAAGTTATTATTTTGGGCTTGTACTATAATATACAATTATTTTTCCCATTATGTACATATATTTTTTTACTGCAACCATATTTGTTCCGTTTATTCACAACAAAAAAAAAATTAAAAAATAATAAATAGGAAGAAAAAAATATATAATATAATAAAATATTTCCATACTTCTTATAAATTATCATTTTAATTTGTAATAAAATCTAATTTTATATCATACGTTAAATGATAATATTAATTTAATTTTTATATATGTATATAACAAGTAAAACTATAGTTACAAACAACTTGTTTTGTTTTTTGTGTTGTAGATTATATACAAATGTGTACAGAAATAATTGTTAAATATACACAATACTTATACAAAAACATATTAGTATATAAATATTAAATAGATATTACAACATAAACGTGGTATCATTTCGATTATATAAAAAATTTACAATAAATATTGTGTATCATAATATATGATATGAAAAAAAATTTAAATTAATAGTAAAAAAATTTTTTCATTTTGTTATTTGTTTTATTTGTTTTTTTGGTTATAAAATCTATTGTATGTAATAGGTTTCTCTCTAATTTATCTAGGTTGTTGCCAATGTTAATCTTATTATTATTTTATATAAAAATTCTTGGAAACTTTTTAAAACATTTAAATATTATTAAAATACTAAATCATATAATTATGAAAAAAATATTTATATTTATTTTTATTACAATATAAAAATAAAAAGAACAAATTAGTGAAATGATATTTTATACATACTATTATATACTACAATGTATTTTTTTCTTTAGTTTATATGTTATACAAATATATTCTATTAATAATTTAAAGATTGTAATATTTTTATAATATATACGAATATATATATATATTTTTTTTTAAATAATAATTATAGTATTTTATAATATATTAATTTTATTATTACATGTTCTAAGAAAATAATAATTTACTATATATTTTAATAATTTCATTATTATAATTTATATAATTATATATATATATTTATTAAAACTATGTATTGTGTAATTATAAATTATAATTACAAAAATCGTTTTAAATGTATAATAGTTTCAAATAATAAAGGAAACAAATTAAAACAATTACCTTATTCCTTTATATATATATATATATATATATATATAACGAATAGAATATAAATATATAAAAATTATTTCTTCATCTAAATAATTTATATTATTTTCTTCATTTTATATATTTTTAATAAGATTAATGACAATTAGTTAAATATGTAAATATTGCACATTATTCTAATGATTAATGTTTCTATACATGTCGTGTGAGTTTATTGTAAATTTTAATTATTCTTGATATATTTATTTTCAAGTGCTTTTTCATAAATTATGGATCAATTTATTTTTTTATATTATTAAATGATACAACACTTATTTTAACGAAATATATATATATATATATTTATATTAATTAATGAATAAAAATTTTAAAAAAAGTATAAAGAAAAATATATGTTTTAAATTAAACAAAGATACTAATTCCATTAATAAATATTATATAGGCCTAAACACCTAAACGTATATATATATATATATATATATATATATATATATATACATGCCATATTTTATTTTCCTAAACAATTACATATACCGACACTTATGTGTTTAGAATTTAATATATATATCAAGAAGGTATATGATTATTAAAGAATAAAAGTTTTTGAAAAAAAAAAAAAAAATTAATATAATCAATAAAATAATTAATACAATAAATAATTAGAAAATTGACCCATAACAAAATATAATATATGTGTGTACACGTAATACATATAAAAATATATAGTTAGTTATAATGGATGAATAAAAAAGATACATTCAAAGATAAACAATACATGTACCGTACATCCTGCCAACATCTATATAACAAACACGTAATATCTATTATTCTAATAGTTTTATATATTGCATTTTTTTCTTCATTTTTTTTTTTCGTCGATAACGTAAAATCAAATATATTATTACCATAATTAAAACTATAACTACTATTGCAATAATTGAAACATATATAGAAGTAGTGGTACTGTTAAATCCACCTTCTATCAAAGCGGTCTGTTCAGTTATGATATTAGAAGAAGTTCTAGAAATCTCCTCAGCAGCTTTGTCACCTGCAGATAATTTAGCCTTTCCAAGAATTCCTTCTAACTTTGGTTTTACAGCATCTTCTACTGGAGGACCTGGTCTACCATTTCGTAGAAGTGAACCTAGTTTCATTTCAATTTTATCGCATGTAGTACCACTAAGTTTGCCCACCTGTACCCCACACATCACCTGACGTTGGTCAGCAATCATTTTAGCAACCTTTGGGACATCTATAATATATCCTTTAATGAAAAAGGATTTAAAGTTTTTAATACCTAATATCTTTAAATCCAATGCTTCTAATCCTGCAGTAATTATTTTCATACCAAGAGCATTACCTGCAGCAACACCCTTAACAACACCCTCATGCATGGCTGCTCTCGTAGCGGCAAGCAAAGCACCAGTTTTCCACTGACTTAAAGCATATAAAGCCGTTGCACCCATTACACCCAATTCAGGCATCGCCGCACCTAATATTCCTCCACATCGTAAACACCCTTTTTCCATTTTGTCCGCGATCGACTTTTCGCAAATACATGTTGGAATGGCATCACTTTGTATATCCGTGTGTAACGTGGTAAACTGTTCTGCCATTTGTTTTTCTAATTTATCTTTTAATATAATTTTTTGAATTTCTTTATCACATTGATATTTACATTGCATTCGTTTTTGAATCATACGTTCGTCATACTCGTGAAACCTTTGTTGTGTCTGTTTATTGAAATTATCCATCACTGATTTCATTTTTGGGTCATTGTCATAATTAGGCATATATAGGTCACACTCGCATAATGATCTATTGTTTGGTATATATTGTGGGATGCTTTTATGGTTCCTTTGATTATATACCTATAAAAAATGAAGACATATATAATTACGTATTGCTTAGTGTAATTTATGATTATATATATTTGTAATAAATATGTATATTTTGGATATATATAAGTTATATGGATACAAAGACTTAATAATTATATATATGGTATCGTAATAAATATATATATTATAATTATATTAATCATCATTTAATATATATGTAACATGGAATTACCAATATATTTAATGGAAAAGCTAACAATAATATATTAAAATAATGGGCCTTCATATTTTATTGTGATACGTATATTATTTTATGATAAAAATTATAACTGATAAAATCGCATAAAATATTTTATTTTATTTGATTTTATAAATAAATTAATTAAATATGTTTAATCTAAAATATTATTATATTTTATTTAATATAATTAACAATTATTTTCCCATTATACCAATATATATTTTTTTTGTTCTGGAATCATATTTGCCTTTTTATTTAAAACAAAATAAAAAAAAAAAAAAAAAATTAAAAATATAATATATCAAAATATATTACATTTTTTATAATTTTGATTTTAAATTTTTAATAAAATTTAATTTTATGTCATACGATATATTACAAATAAAATGTTTGTTTATATTTTTCAATAACACGTTACCATATATTAACAATAGAACTTATATTTTTTTTGTTGTAAAATATATACATATGTGTAAAGTAATAGTTTGTGAACGTGTATACTACACATAATTTACAATTAGGAAGAACATTTAAGTGAAACAGATATTGCAACATGTATGTTCAGAATATTGTCATCATATAAGCATCATTGTATATCATAATATGTGTTATTAAACGTAAAACAAACAAAATATATATTTTAAAAGTAATTAAACTCAATATATTTTAACAAAGTATTTATGTTTTTTTTTTTCTTTTTTGTTTTAAAATTTATTGTATGTTATACCTTTCTCTCTAATGTATCTAAAATTATATAAATATAAATATAAATAAAGGTATAAATATATTTAATATTAAAAATAAATTCAAGAAAAAAGAAAGTATTAACATAATAAAATACTATTGTATAGTTTTATGTAATGCTGTACATTATACAAACATATTCTATTAATAATATAGAAAGTATTGTAATATTTTTATAATATATATGTATTATATTAAATATTAAAATGGTAGATATATTTTTTTAGAATTTATTGATATAATAATTATAGGATTACTATTTGTAACAATATATCTATATATATTTAAATAGAAAAATTATATTAATTATTATATATATATATTGAAAAGAAATATATGACTTTATATAATACAATGAATAGGATAAAAAAATATATTTTTCTGTTATGTTCAATTACTAATAATATATATATAAAAGTTTGTATATTGTTTTTGAAATGGTAGGTATTTTCTATAATAATAATAGTAGCTATAATTTAAAAAAAAAATTATAAAAATAAAAACAAAGCAAAAATAAAAAACACAACATAACACATATATATTATGTAAAAAATATATTATAAATAATTATAGAAAAAAATATATATTGGTTCATATGAGAACAGCCCTTTCTGTAACATTATATGTAATAAACAACACATCTTTACAATTTGTATATGAATAATTGTGTTAACGCATCATAATTTCAATTTTATTTATAGATAGTATGGAATAATTACATATATTTCTATTATTGAATATTAATATAATAATATATTATATTATGATTATCATTATATATAGTTCTATAACAATTATAATGAAGTAAATATACATATATATATACATATATACTCTATGTTCTAATTTATAGTATTTGTTTTTATTATTATAATAATATATATATATATATATATATATATAATTTTTTGTCCAATTAATTTATATTTTTATCTCAATTTTACATATATATAATAATGATGGTAATGAAACATTCTTATGTATATAAAAATTACATATTATTCCAATGATAAATGCATGATACATTCAGGGTGAACTTATTTTAAAATATAATCATTTTAATTTTTTATTGTCTTTTCATGAATTATAGATTATATATATATGTATATTATTAAAAAACAAAATAACCATTCTAATGAAACATAAATATCCATATAACTGTCTGTTACGTATCGAATATAAATTTTACTAAAATATAAAAAAATATGTATCACAATAAAACAAATTTTATAATTCATTGATATCTTTTATGTAGGTTTAACAATCTAAACATATACAGCTGTATGTATACATCGTTAACATGATGATAGCACAATTAATATTATACATGTTTATTGATATGGTATTTATCATAGTTAATTATACATATATATATATGAATAAGGATCACAATAATAATACCATAACATATTATAATATGTGTGTCTAACAGAATTATATGTAATTTGATTTACAGAAATATTATATGATGGTAAAACAGTCATAATAAAACAATGATATTTATTATGATAATGATTATTATGATGATATTAATTATATTGCCTTATAATTCATATTATACAGCTACCTATTAAGAATACGTCAATTTTATAAAACGTGAATATATAGAACACAAAAGTATACATAATATTAACAATAAAAGGAATGAAGAGATTTTTCTAAAATATTTTTTTGTTATATTTTTTTATGATAATATCCTAATATGTATATATATATAACAATTATATAAAATATGTAAAACAAAATTCATAGCATAGTAATAGTTATTTAGTTGTTATGATCAATGTATTCACTTTAACTTTAATTTTCATTTTAATTTTCACTTAAAATATAACTCATTTCTATAAAATAATATATAATAATCATATTAGTATTTGGAGTATGAATTTTTGTATATAACACATATGTATATTATCTATATATATTTTGTATTATATTTGCATACATAAATTATTATATATATATATATATGTCAATCATTTTCCTTTTTATATTAATTATATATATTTTAATTGTCTTCAGTGTATTATCATATGTGACAAAAGTGAAACAACCGATGCAGTTATTTATCATATTATATAGAAGATTATTTACTTATATATGAATATCACTGTTATCATCATTTTGAAGGTAATAAACCTATATGTCGAAATACTAAAAACCGTACATGGTATAAATCAATGCATGATATTGGAGTTGCACTATCATTTACAAATGTGGAACATACTCTTAATTTTTATAAATTAGTTAAATATGGAACATCAATTGATTAAATGAAAAATTTTATTTATGCTTTTATAAAGTATTATGATACATAAAAAAATTATTTATTTAATGAACATAAGACAATATTTATAGAAAGGATGAAAAATACACAAAAAGTAGATATGTAAACTAAATTTATATGAATGTCAATTATGTTATTATATGGGAAAATACATGTATAAATAATTTTTCTGTATTAGATAAAAACTCAATGTAACATATATTTATTAAATGCTTTATATTAGAGGTTTTATAATGGAATATATAATGAAGAAATACAAAATATATTATATTATAATATATAATTTTTCGTGAATATCCATCAACAATTTCAAAATTCAATTTTAAGAGTATCAATATAGCTACAAAATTAATGAAATGGATCAATCGGTTATTTATTGCATATAATGTTAAATAGTGTTTTTTTCCAGAATAAAAAAAAACATATATACGTATAAGGCTCATGATATTATAACAATATTTTAACGTTCTCTATTTTAGTTGTTCCTTTTTTGTTCTTGCTTTTTCATTTTGTTCTAGTTATAAATTTTTTTTTTTTTTTTTTTTTTGGTTTATTTTTAATATTTTATAAAACGACATATATAAGTTTTTACCACTTGAACTGTTTTAAATTTATATAACCATTTGAGTAGAGCCCACAAACCTGATAGGAGAGCATGTACAACTAATCCTGCACTAGATATAATTAATGATATACATTTACCTATAAATTTTATAATTGGCTTAAATATTCTCTTCATACATCTTTTTAAAGTATAAGGGCTTCCACAAAATAAACATGATTTTCCTTCAACTTTTTGCATTAATTCTCTTTCACGTTGAATTTTAGTTTCTTTCTCTCTTGGGCTTCTAGCTTTAACTTTTTTTCTTTTATTATAACGTCCATCATCTACACCAGAAAATAAGGCAACCTCATCTATGTCATCATAATTAGGTTCCTGTTTTTCTATTTGAAATAATAATCTATTACATTTAATATTTAAGAAAAAATTAATCGAATAATAATTGCAATCATTTTTTCGTAGATCATTCTAAAAATTAATAAAAGAAAAAATATTATAAAAAAGAAGAAAAGACTAATTGGACAAAAAAAAGGAAAATATATATATATATATATATATATATATATGTATATATTATTTCTCTTTTTCTATATATGTATATATCAAATAATCTAATATAATGAACAAATATATATAATGTATTAATTTTGTTAATTTTTATTGTATTTTTTATTTTCTATAATTTGTACTTACATTGTTAGCTAAGAAATATATGTAAAATAGAATAATAAATGAAAATATTTTAAAATAATAAATGAACATGTTTATTTAATAATTAGTTTTTTTATTATATTATATATATATATATATATTGTTAATACAAAAATAAGGTATTTAATATAAATCTAAAAATTAATTTTTTTTATAAAAAATAAACTAAAAAATTCTTTTAAACAAATAATTTCTTCTTATTTTATTACTAATACTATATATATATATATATATTTAGCTCATTATAACAATATTTTTATTTATACATATTGTATTACTATTATTAATTGAACTATAATATATATTATATTATATAGTAAGACAAGTTTTTTATTATTTGGATAATTTTTTATAGTAAACTAACTCTCCTAGTCCATATTATATGAAGTCATATGCTAATAATTATATACTTAGTAATTCTGTTAATAATATTTGAGCTATAATTATGGAAAAAAAAATTACTAAACCTTATATAAAATTTTTTATTAAATTATAAGTATTTTACTTTATATTAAGTGTTGCTCATAAGAAAAAAATTCTTATATTATTAAAAAAAGTTTATAATATTATTTAATCAAATATCTCTTATTTAACTAAAGTTAATTAAAAAAAAATATATAATAATAACATACGGAATGTTTTATATTATATATATATATATATATATAAATAATTATATGAATAATAAATATAATAATATAATATTCATGTAAAATATTATGTATATATTATTATATATGTATATTATATTCATTTAAGTATATTCACATAAGTTTATTCATTTATGTATAAATATATTGTACTTTTAAGTATTTAAAAAAAAAAAAAAAAATAGTAAAAGAACAAGAAAAAAACAAACACGAACAAAATTCTTATTATAAAAAAATTCTTTAATATTTAGATAAAATTTATATATATATAAAATTATATGTATAATATGTTAGGAATTAGGTTTCTGAAAAACGTTTTAAATGTTTAGCATATAATATATATATATTATCTATTTTTTAGTTATAATTTAATTAAATTTCATTATAATTTCTAAATTATTAGTAAAATGTATAAACATAATAAATAAGTGACAAAATATAAATTATATGCAATTAATAAGGGAAACTAATAAAAATAAATAGGTATAACCAAAAAAATAAAGAAAATGAAAAAATAAAAGATAAAAAATAATGAATTAAATAATAATAAATTGAAATAAATAAAAAAAAAAAAAAAATTAAATAAAATAGTTATAAAAAATTGTATATATTATATATATATATATATATATATGTACATGAGTAAATTCAAACTTTTTAATTATTATGCAATTTAAAATGAAAAAAAACAAAACATGTTAATAAAAAAAATAAAAATAAAAAAATATATAATATATATAACAAGTTATTCATATACAAAAAATTAAAAATTTTTGCATGTGTATATATATATATATATATATACATTGTTATAATACACATAAAACTACGAAAAAAGAAAACAAAAACGAATAATAATAATAATAATAACATTATTATTATTATTATTAAAGTAATATATATATAAATTAAGAGATTATATGAAATGTTTTAAATTTATTTTTTTTATTTATTTTTTTTTTTGTTTAAATATAAAACATTAAATATTCGGTATCAAGTTTGGGTATGGTATTAATTATTTCCTTGAAATAAAACCATATGAGTAATATAACATATTAATCATAATTCTTATTTGTTCTGTATTTAATTTTTTTTTTTTTTTTTTTTTGTTAATGCTTCGGGTTTGTATATTTTAACCTTGGCTTCATGATTCTTCCTTGATCTTACATTTTACATAGATTCACTATAATGAATTCTTAGACACATTTTTTTTATGAGTGTATAAATAATTATGGTTATCAAGATAAAAACAATTGCTATAAAAGCTATGATGTCATAAAGAATTTTGAATTTGAAAACAAATGGTGTTAATATACATTTCATTGATAAAAAAAAACAGTTTGTGTCATCCATAAAAAAATATAATATTTAATTTAATATATAATTCATTTTTTGAAAATATTTTACAAATTTACCTTTCATTTTACAAAAATAGGATTTTTGTTTTTTTGGGTTTACGCTTTATTAATTCATATGGCGCTGTTGAATATGTGTCATGAATAAACCTTCGATTTTTTGTGGTACTAGTTTTAGAAGAATCAAAATTGATATCTAGCATTTTTACTGTTGAATCGTTAAAGGCATCATAAACTTCTGTTAAGGTTCAACATGATATTAAACCTAATCTTTTTCCTAGGAGATTCTTTTTTCCATTGTTGGGTATATTATAATCATACTATAAAAAAAAAGAAAAATGCAAAAGGGATAAAACATATATGTAAGAATAATTAATAAAGGATTATTCATATATTACTTCATTTTATTAAATATATATATATATATATATATATATATATATATATATATATATATATATATATATATATACAAATATATATATGTTTTTTTTTTTTTTTTTTTTTTTTTTTTTTTTTTTTTTTCTGGTGTTACTCTATTAGTTAATTTAAGGTTTATAGTGAAAATGGAAAAAATAAATATTTTTATGAATAAAAAAAACATATTCATTTTATGTTTTTTTTATAAATATTAAATTTATATATTATATATTAAAATTTCCACATACGCACCTTGTAGACACATATTTTCTTTTATATATTTAAAACGTATATAAATGTTAACAATAATATATATATAAACATAAAAATATATATATTTATAACAAATATATATAATCATAAAGAACTAATTATAACATACATATATATATACACTCTTTTGTAGGTGCATAATCAAAGGAACTATAAAAACACTACACTTCATACACATACCAATAGATCATTATGCGAATGTGACATATATATGTCAAATTATTATAATGACCCACAAATGAAAGAAGTTATGGATAATTTCAATAAACAGACACAACAGAGATTTCACGAATATGACGAAAGGAAGGAAAAAAAAGAAAGAAACGTAAAGATCAGTGTGATAAGGAAATTCAAAAAATTATTTTAAAAGATAAATTAGAAAAACAAATGGAACAACATTTAACCACATTGGACACGAATATCACCACTGAGGATATCCCCACATGTGTTTGTGAAAAGTCGATAGCAGATGAAACAGAAAAGTTTTGTCTCAACGGTGGAACAAATGTGGGAGTTGCTGTTCCAGGTTTGGGGGTATGTTAGGAGCATATGGTGGCCATAGTATGGTACAAATTGCTATGACAGCCGCTATTGCAGCATCTGAAAAAGCAGGTGCTATAGCGGGTGAAGCTGCAGGTATTGATGCAGTTATTACAGCATTAAATTCATCATTAAATATAGACAACTTAGGTTGGAGTACATTGAATACAGTTCTTAACGGTAACAATTTTAAAAACGTTAATTTTCTTGTTGAACTAATTAAAAATAAATATAATACAGTATGTGTAGTTCCCGATCCTGACCTAGATAAACTTCTCTGCTTACATCGAAGTATTGGTGGTGATAATGTAGCATATAAATTAATAGAAACAAACGTAGAAAGTGCTGTCATAAGTGGTACAAAAGCTGCTACTGCCAAAACTGCGGAAATGACTCCTATATATACAACTCAGGAACTGAGTAAAGTAACAAGTACTGGTGCTATTTTATCTAATATCCTATAATAGTTTCATTTATTGTAATAGTAATAGTAGTTACTATACTTTTAAATATTTATTTGATTTTACGTTATAGAAGAAAAAAAAAAAAATGAAGAAAAAACTCCAATACATAAAATTATTAGAAGAATAGATATTATATATTTGGTATTCTTCATGTTGGTAGGAAGTTTGGTACATGTACTGTTTTTCTTTGAATATACCATGTTTTTTTTTCCATTACAAAATAACTATAATTTTACCTTTATTACGTTTATATATATATAAATTATTTTGTTATGTGTCAATTTTTTTTGATTATTTATTGTATTAATTATTTTATTGATTATATTAATTTTTTTTTTTTTTTATTATCAAAGACATTTAATTTTTAATAAATAATATATTTGTTAATTTATTTTAAATACTAATATATACATATATATATTTATGTATTTATATTATATATAATTATATCAAACATTTTAGGAACATTATAAACATATATTTAATAAATTGTTTATATAAATTTTTATATAAAGTGATAACTCATAACACAAATACAAAATATATATTATATTATAATATATAATTATTCGTGAGTATCTATAATCCATTTGAAAATTCAATTTAAATAGTATCAATGTATCTATTAATTAATGAAATGGATCGATCGTTTAATTATTGCACACATCGTTAAAAAATATTTTTTTCTAAAATAAAAAAAAAATATATACGTATAAGGTTCATGCTATTATAACAATATTTTAATGTTTTCTATTTTTGTTATTTTTGGTTCGTTCCTGCTTTTTCATTTTGTTCTAGTTATAAATTTTGCTTTCTTTTTTTTTTTGGTTTAATTTTTTTTTTTTTTTTTTTTTTTTCTTTTTTTTTTTTTATAGTTATATATTATGTATAAATTAAAAATAAATAGCTTCGTGTGTTTTCGTAATATGTATAAAATCGTGTTATTTATTTAATATATAATAATAATATAATTATTTAAATATATAGTAATTAATTATTTTGTTACAACATGTAATAATACAATTAATGTATGATAAATTGTAATATATTATTACTATTTTAAGAAATATATTTTTATAATAATACAAGTTGTGAATATAATACATTTGTACAAGATGAAACACTATGTAAAACAATACAATGTATTGTGTACTAGCATATATAATTTCCCATTTGATTAATTTTTTTTTTTTTTTTTTTTTTTTGAATTTTCTTTTCTAATAATAAAAAATATTAAAAATATTTTTTTGTGTGATAATTATATAATTAAATATTTTAATAATTAATTATTTTTTTATATAAGTTCAAATATTTTTTTAAAAAATAATAGCATTAATCTTTGCAATTACGTAGATAAATTAGAGAGGAAGCTATAACATACAAGAATTTTTAGAACAAAAAAAAAAAAAAAAATACAATTACTATTAGTCTGAAAAATACTTAAATCTTTTAATATAATACACAATATTTATTGTAAATTTTTTTATATAATTGAAATGATACTATTTTTATGTTGTAATATCTATTATATTCATATATGTTCTAATAAGTTCTTATATACGTATTGTATACCTTTAACAATTATTTCTCCACACATTTTTATGTGATTTACAACGAAAAACTATTTTAATATTATAATTTATCCTAGGATATAAAATTAGATTTTAGTAGAAATTAAAATGATAATTTATAAAAAGTATGGAAAATTTAATTATTATATATTCTTTTCTTGCAATTTATTATTTTTTCATTTGTTTTTTGTTTTGAATGAAAAGGAAAAATATGATTGTAGTAAAAAAAAATATATATATTGTCAAAATAATTGTGTATTATAGTACAAACCTATAATAATATATTAAATTAAACATATATAATTCTTATATCACAATAAAATTAAGTATTTTATTTGATTTTGTTATAATTTTAATCATAAAATAATATAAGTATCACAATAATTATGAAACTGCACTACTCTAGAAGATTTTTGTTTGCTCTTCCTTTAAATATATTGGTGTCATCATCATCCAATGTATGAATAAAGAAATGACAACATTAATATATATATATATATATATATATATATATATATATATATGATATATTTTTTATAGGTATATAATAAAAATAAACCATACATCAGATCACATCATACACCAACTACTACATCATGAGTGTTCAGAAAATGTGACACACCATCGTCAGTTTATGATAATGATGTGGATATAAAAAGTGTAATTAAACAATTTTTTGATCGTACATCACAACGTTTTGAAGAATACGAAGAACGTATGAAAGTTAAACGCCAAAAATATAAAGAACAAAGAGATAAAAATGCAGAACAAATTATTGAAAAAGATAAAATGGAAAAATCCTTAGGAGAAAAAGTAGAAAAAGTTTGTCTTAAGTATGGATGTGGGTTAGGAGGTGTTGCAGGAAGTGTTGGATTATTTGGGGGATTCGGTATCTATGGTTGGAAAACCGCCGCTTTAGCAGCTGCAAAAAAAGCGGCTATGGTTGAGGCTACTGCCAAGGGTGCTACTGAGGGTATGGCTAAAGTAATTGAATTAATAAATTTAGAATTTGGTGTATCAACTCTAGGTGCTCAGACATTGGAAACAGTTCTTAATGTAATAAATTATACTAATGAGAAACTCATTAGTGAATCTATTTATATGCAATATCAATCGACATGTCTATGTATTGACCCTGGCCCTGTCACTGTCACTGTCACTGTAACTTTGGATCCTGAGCCTATTTGCATTTTTTCGTGGGAAGAATCTTTAGCTGCTTTGGGAGATAAAGGGAGATTTGTTAAAGAAATAAAGGTTATAGAAAAAGCTGTAAGAACTATCGTCTCAAAAACTGATAATACTGCTGGAGAAGCTTTAAAAAGGGCTGCTGAAGAAGGTATAAAATCTATCACTTCTGCAGTAGAATCTATATATACTAGTTGCCAGATTGCTATTATTGCTTCTGTTGTTGCAATATTGATTATAGTTTTAGTTATGATAATAATTTATTTGATTTTACGTTATCGTAGAAAAAAAAAAATGAAGAAAAAAGCCCAATACACAAAATTATTAGACGAATAAATATATGGTTTGATGATATGAAATTCTTTTTAATGTTTTGTGAATTTTAGATTTATAATACATGAATATTATGATAATTAAATTTTTATAACAATTATATTTTGTTTATTTTTATGTAATTATTAAATTATTTAATTTATATTTATTTATTAATTTTTTAGTGTAATGAGTGTAAATTATATATTTTTTTTTGTTTAGTAAAGATTTTATATAAATATATATTGCTTGTATATATATATACATATATATTTATTTATTATACACTCATTAAGAATACCTTGCAATATATATATTTTAAATTTCTATTATAAAATAATATGTAATGGAATATATTATATAATTAATCTTATATTGATATATTATTAAAATATAATTGCATTCATGTAAACTAATATAAATAAATCTAATTTTAATTCATAACATTCGTCTATATCATTTGTACAATAATATTTTATAATATATATATTACATATGTATAATTATTTTACATTACAATATCATGTGTAATATAAGATATTATGTTAATTATATTTTATCTTATTTTATATTTAATATTTTTCCCTTTAAATAAATTATGGGTTATATTATTACAGAACAAATATTAAAGAAAATGTAATATATATATATAGTAACAACAAAAATGTTTTCAACACGATATATCGACATATCAACACATTATAATATAAGAATAATGAATTAACTTAATGATAAAATAAGAATTATTATAAAATAGTAACAATATAATATATAATAATTATATATATGGATATGAGTTTTTTTGACCATACAAATACATAGAAATTAATATAATCTAAAATTTAAAACAATATATAAATATATATAACTTGTAAAATATGAAAAATTAATATATACATAATTTATTTTTTCTATTTGTATATGATTATGAATAATTTATCATTAATATTTTAGAATAGTAACAATTACTATAAGATTATTTTTAAAAAGTACAGCTTTAAGAAAACTTCTATTATAATATAATCATACTATTAATTTCTTATGCATTGTAAAAATATTATGTGATATTTCGTATTATATAAATATAATATATATATGTAATGTTTTACAACATAAAAATAATAAATATATTATAATTATATGTGGCATCTTTCGAAAATATTTCAAATTGTATTCTTGTAATAATAATGGAATATTTCTAATTTATTAAATTATATTTTATAATAAGCTATTATAGATTTCATTTAAATACCCTGTTATATATATATATATGTATAATATTATTTATAAATTACAATAGCATAATTAAGTAGAATAAAATAATAGATACAATAGAGAGAATTTTATAACATAGAATAACGCTAAGAAAAAAAAATAAAAAAAAACTAAAATGAAAAAAAACTAAAATGAAAAAATATAAATATTAAAATACATAGGAATGTATTTTATTATATTAGTTTTAAGCTTAATATTATATAATATTACATAAAACAAAATTTTTTATTAATTCAACAATAGTAAATATATTAGAATACATGTTAGGATATTTATGTGATAAAAACCATGAAAGCTATTATGATATATATGTGTTTTACACCCACAAAAACTACTGTTATGCACATTTTTATGTTATTTGCAACAAGAAAAACAAAACAAGTTGTTTGTAACTATAGGTTTTTTTTGTATATACATATATAAAAATAAAATTAATATTACAATTTATCATATGATATAAAATTAGATTTTAGTAGAAATTAAAATTAGAATTTATAAAAAATATGGAAATATTTTATTATATTATTTTTCAAAAATTTTAATTATTTTTTTGTTCTCAAAAAAAAGAAACAAATATGGTTGCAGTAAAAAATTATATTTTTATATAATGGGAAAATAATTATGTATTATAGCACAAGCTTATAACAATATTTTAGTTTAAGAAAATGTCGTTCTTTTAATAAAATAGAATATATCATTATATATGAATTTTTTTAGTTATAATTTTAATCATAAAATAATATAAGTATCACATTAAATATGAAACTGAACTACTCTAAAATATTATTATTTTTCATTCTATTAAATATATTGGTAACGTTATATCATGTATGAATCAAATATTTATAAATAAATAAATAAATAAATATATATATATATATATATATATATATATAGTATTTTATAATGTATGTAAATATACAATGTAAATATATATAAGAAATATATATATAATCATAAATTACTACTAAATATAACAAAAATGTATATGATATTTTTTTTATAGGAGCATAATAAAGATAAAATATACATCACACCACATCATACACAAACCAATAGATCATTATGTGAATGTGACACACAATCATCAATTTATGGTAAGGATGCGGATATCAAATCTTTAATGGAAAATTTCGATCGACAAACATCACACCGTTTTGAAGAATACCAAGGACGTATGAAAGTTAAATGTCAAAAACGTAAAGAACAGCGTGATAAAAATATACAAAAAATTATTGAAAAAGATAAAAGGGAAAAATCATTAGCAGAAAAGGTAGAAACAGGTTGTCTAAGGTGCGGGTGTGCGTTAGGAGGTGGTGTTCTGCCTGTTTGGGGTCTAGTCAGCGGTATATGGTATGCGATATTGTCACAACATGCTACTAAACTGGCTATACAAAAGGGTATTGAAAAAGGTATAGAAGTTGGTTTGGATAAATTCACACAAATAGTAGAACAGTCATTATCTGTTCATCGGAGCCCTACGATGCCTACAATTAATGAGCTACAAACGTTGACTACAGGTATTTCTGGCGATAACTTAACACTTCATGATATATTTAAATGCATATACCATAATATAGAAGGCCTAGGGAATGCTAATGATCATCCAATATTTTTTTCAACAGTAAAAAGTATGGCTCAAAAACCGCTTATGCAGTTTAATAGTGACCATCAACTGCAAGCAGCAGCAGTTACAGAAGCTTTTGAGAAAGCTAAAGCAGCTGAATTTGCAGCAAAAACTGGTTTATTAAGTAATACTATTATTGCTTCCATCGTTACAATAATAATTATAGTTTTAATTTTGGTCATAATTTATTTAGTTTTACGTTATAGACGAAAAAAAAAAATGAAGAAAAAAGACCAATACACAAAACTGTTAAATCAATAAATATATGGTTTCATTGTATTAAGTTCAATTTAATGTTTTGTAAATTGGCGAGTTTTCAGTAAAGCAATATTATGATAATTAAATTTTTATAACTCTATATAAATTTTTTTTTGTTTATACCTATGTTGCTATTAAATTATTTAATTTATATTTATTTATTTTTTTTAGTGAAATTAGTGTTATATATATATATATATATATATATATATATATATATATATATATATATATATAGTTTGTATACATATATATATTTATTTATTATACACCCTTTAAGAATATCTTGTAACATTTATATTTAAAAATTTTAAAATAATATATAATTGAATATATTATAGAATAAATATATTATAATAAATATATTATATTATTAATCTTATATTGATATATTATTTAAAAATTAATTATATATATATATATATAATATGATCTAATATAAATAAATAAATATAAATGTAATTAATAAAATTCATCTATATCATTTGTAACATTTTATCTTTTTAATATATATATATTATTATTTTACGTTATGATGCCATGTGTAAAAAAAATTGTTATGTTAATTATATCTTATCTTCTTTTTTAAAATTATTTTCCCTTTTAATAAATTATGTGTTATATTATTACAGGACACATATTAGAAAACGTATCATAATATGTAAATAATTTTTTTTATATAGCAACCACAAAAATGTTTTGAACACGATATATATGTATATAACAACATATGATAATATAAGAAAAATGAATTAGCCTAATCTTATAATAATCATCATTATAAAATAATAACAATATAATATATATAATAATTATATTTATGGACATCACTTCTGTTTGACTATATTAATATATATATTTAATATAATAGAAAATTTGAAACAATATATAAATATTAATAACTGTAAAATATTAAAAATAAAGATATATTTATAATTTATTTTTTCTATTTATATATGATTATAAAGAATTTATTATTAATATTATAGAATAGTAATATTTACTATAATTTTGTTTTTAAAAAGTTTATATTCTAGAAAACTGTCATTATAATGTAATTATACCATTAGATGTTTAAGTATTGTACAAATATTATATGTTAATTTGTATTATATAAACAAAATAGATATATGTAATGTTTTATAACATAAAAAATTATAAATATATTATAATTATATTATATATATTTATACACAACAATATAAAATACAATATGTGATTATGTGAAAACATTAGAAAATCGTTCAAATTTTATTCTTGTAATAATAATGTATTTCTAATTTATTCAAAAATTATATTTTATAATTATTTGATATATAATACATTTAATTTTCCTATTATATATATATTTATTAATTATTATAATATAATTATGTAACATAAAGTAATAGATACAATAGGGAGAATTTTCTATCATAGAATAACACTTAGCAACAAAAATGGAAAAATCTAAAAAGAAAAAAAAAGAAATATTAAAATACACATAAAAAGTATATTATTTTATTAATTACAAGAAATTTTTGTTTTTTATTATTTCAAAAATAATAATTATATTAGAATATAATTTAAGATATTTATTTCATAAAAATCATGAGGGCTATTATGATATATATATGTGGTTTACACCAAGAACAACTATTGATCCACACATTTATAAGTGTATGTGCAGGAAAATATATTGTTATTTATTAAAATTCTATAATATATATATATATATATATACACTTAATATTTGTTAAAATATACTTGAATGTTAATATATCATAATTCTTATATTTATATAAAACAAAATTACTTTAAGAAAAAGAAAAATATAAAAAATTAATAATAATAATATATAAAATCCAAGAAAAAATTTATATTTATTTTATATTATATTTATTTTTTTTTTTTAAATTTTCCATGAATTTTCGCATAAAATAAATTATACGTATGATGAAAATATTATGTTATCATATCATAAAATTATAAGAAAAATTTCGCTTATAAATTTATTATTTAAATTATACATTATAAAAAATAATACATCATTGATACAAATTAAATGAATACAATTTGAAATAAAAAAATATTATTTTTTTCAATTAAAAATGAACACATATTACGTTAAAATATTATTATTTACCTTTTTAATAAATACATTAGTATTACCATATTATGTATGTGTAAAAAATACATTATAATTACCATAACATAAATATATAATAAAACAAGAATAACATTTTAAATATATATTTTTTCATTAATCTTCTTTGTTTCTAGGAAAAGTGTGAAAATAGTCCTTATAATAGAAGCCTCATACAAAATAACGCACAAAGAACAACAACAAAATCACGATTATTAGCACAAACTCAAAATCATAATCCACATTATCATAATGACCAAGAACTGAAAGAAATAATTGATAAATTGAATGACGAAGCAATAAAAAAATACCAACAAACTCATGATACATATGAACAACTGAAAGAAGTAGTAGAAAAAAACGGAACAAAATTAACAGGTGGAAATGGTGCAGAACCTATGTCAAGGACACAAAAAGAATTATTTGAAACCTATGAAGAAATGTTAGGTCACAAAAATGATATTATGTTAAAATCTGGTATGTATCCAAATGATGATGACAAATCAGATAAATCTACATCATGTGAGTACACTGATACTAATAATATGAATGTAACAAGCACAAAAGGAAAGGATAAATATTTAAAACACTTAAAACACAGATGTATTGGTGGAATATGTTCTTGTTCAGTAGGTAGTGCAATCTTAACAATGTTAGGTTTAGCATTTGCAAAAAAGGCTGCCCTTTTTTACTTTAAGCATTCTGCTGAAACTTGTGCGTCTTATATGACAATAGTTAACATGTTCAACGCTGGTAATTTGAATACAGCTATTCAAGCAGGTGGTGGAATTTGTCTTTCTGCTTATTCCGATATAGTTGTGCCTGCTACAGGTGCTGCTGCTACAGCTATAATCCCTTATTCTATTGCTATTTATGTACTTATTGCTATAACAGTCATACTGATAATTTTGTACATATGGTTGTATAAAAAAAGAAAAAATTCATTCAAACATGAATGCAAGAAACATTTATGTAAGTAATGAATTTTTTAGAATATAGACGATATTACTTAATTGTATATAAATTATATTTTATAATAATTCTTTTTTTTTTTTTACGCATATAATATTATTTAAATATTAATTTCTCAATGATAAAATATATTTATAGAAATTGATTCATTCAAAACATAAAATTGTGCGAGACAACTATTATATGTAATATATATTTATGACTTGTATAATTTAAATAAATATATAATTCTCATGTTAATTTTAATTACTGTAACTTATAATTCTTTTTATTCTTTTGAATTTTATATTCTAATATTTATTTTGAAAAACGATATTCAATTTTTATATTAAATAAATATTATACAATTAAATTATAAAGCAAATTTTTCCTATTAATAATAATAATGGTTCTAATTACAACGTACTTATACATCATACAATTTTTTAAATGTATTGTTTTATATCTAAATCAAATAAAATCCATCATTTTTTAATGAATAAAATTAACATTTTTTCCTTTAATATTATGTCTTATATAATTAACATCTATTTTATCTTTATTTTACCTTAAATAATAATATAGACTATAATTTTGGAATACGAAAAAAGAAGAAAAAAGAAGTTTAAATATTGAGCACAAAAATATATATTCTAAGGAAATATATGGTAACAAAATTTCAAATACCAATGATAAAATAAATTAAACAATTTTTTTGATTTCACAAAAAAATAAATATGAATACAATATTTTAATGTTAATCAAAAATACGTAATCATTAAAAAAGATATAATATATTTTATTTTTAATTAGTATAAAATTTTTACATGAAACATATATTTTCAAATACATAAATATATTTTGCAAACATCATAATTTATGAGTGAAAAACAAAAGAACTACGCGAAATATATACAATTCATATAATATATATAATAATGTTTCTCTTATATAAATGTATGATATATATCAATACAAATTTTAAATATTTTAAAGCATTCATACTTTTCATAGAAAAGTATAATAGAAAAAAATAAACCATATTACATTCTTTACCTTCAAATATCGCAAAATAGAAAATTGAAATAATATATATATATAATAATATATTTTCAGAATCTTACTATCTATAAATTATAAATATAATATATTAGTATAATATACAACATTACATAAAACTAACAATGTACTATTTTATTATATGTATAATTTCTCATATTGGTAACTTCGTTTTTATTTTTGTTGTTACTTAATAATAAAAATAAATAAAAATATATTTTTTTTATCATAATAATATGATTTAATACTTTAGTAGTAAATAAATGTGTTAAATGGTTTTACATATTTTATAAAAATAATAATATTAATCTTAGTAATAATATAGATAAATTAGAGAGAATGGTTTAACATACAATAAATTTCAGAACAAAACAAATAATTTAATATATTGAAATTGATTTATTAAAATATATGTATATACTATTATTTTAAAAATATTTTATATCATTTATTAGGATACACAATATCTGTTAATTGTTTTTATAACAACAATGTTACGAAATTATATGTTTTAATAACCACTTCATATGTATATCATATATATATGTTCAAAAATGTTATATATATGTATATATATATATATATATATGTCATATACAATTTCCAAAACTATGGTTTTACACATTTGTAAATAATTTATAACACAAAAATACGTTGTGTTATTACTATATTGTAATATGTTATTGAAAAATATGAAAAAAATAAAAAAGAAATAAAAAAAAAAAAACAATGACCATTATAATTTACTATATGATATAAAATTAAATTTAATTAGAAATTAAAAAACAAATTATAAAAAATATAAAATGTTCTGATAAAATTTTTAAATATCAATTGTTTAAAAATTTTTTTTTTTTTTTTTCTTTTTTGTGTTTTATATAAAAGGGCAAATGTGGTTCCACTATAAAAAAAATATATATTTATATAATGGAAAAATATTTGTTAATTATATTAAATAAATTATAATAATATTTTAGATTAAACAAATTTAATTTATTTATTTGATAAAATAAAATATTTTATGTGATTTTTTTAGTTATAAATTTTATAATAAAATAATATATGTATCACAATAAAAATGAAAGTCCATTATATTAATAAATTATTGTTTGCGCTTCCATTAAATATATTGGTAAATCCATGTGACATATGTATTAAATATTCATAAATATAATTATAATATATATATTTATTACGATACCATATATATTATGATTATATTATTATATCCATACAATTTATATATAAACAAAATATACAAATTTATTATAATTATATATATAATTATAAAAAACTAATTATAACATACATATAATCTTTTTTTATAGGCTCATAATAATAATAATAAACCACAAACCACAACACATGATACAATAACCACCAGGTTATTGTGCGAATGCGAATTATATGCACCTGCTAACTATGACAATGACTCACAAATGAAATCAGTGATGGAACATTTCAATAAACAGACACAACAAAGGCTTCACGAATATGAGGACCGTATGAAAGAAAAACGAAAGCAATGTAAAGATAAATGCGATAAAGAAATACAAAAAATTATTTTAAAAGATAAATTAGAAAAAGAATTAATGGACAAATTTGCCACATTACACACGGATATACAAAGTGACGCCATTCCCACATGTATTTGTGAAAAGTCGATTGCAGATAAAACAGAAAAATTTTGTCTTAACTGTGGTAAAAATATGGGAGCGATTGCACCCTGGTGGGGGTTGGTTTGTGGTGCAGGGTATGCGGGATGGACCAATTATGTTGCTACTACAGTTACAAAGGCTGGTATGGACGCAGGTATGGGAGTAGTTAATTACGTATTAAAAGAATTGGGTGCAGAGAAATTAATGCCTGTAATATGCAAAAAAATTTATAGTATAAAAGATTTTAGTAAAGTCACAACTTTTGCTGGTATTATTCGTAAGGAATTGGAGGCGACCTGTGCTACTAATCATATGTGTTTGAGTGCAAAAAATGGTCCACAAGGTGCTTCTGCAGTGGAGGCCTTGGTAAAAGGAGCGTCAGACCTAATTGTTAAAAAAGCTCCACAGGCTGCTAAAGAGAAAGCTCTTGAGGTTGCTGGCAACTATGCATCGACTACTGGTAGTTTAACTACTGGAATACCTGCTTCGATTCTTGCAATAGAAATCATAGTTTTAATTATGATGATAATATATTGGATTTTACGTTATCGACGAAAAAAGAAAATGAAGAAAAAACTCCAATACATGAAATTATTAGAAGAATAAATATTACGTGTTTGTTATGTAGGTGTTGGCAGGACGTTTGGTACGCCTACGGTTTTTCTTTGAATGTGCCAAGGTTTTTTTTTTTTTCCATTATAAATAACTATATATTTTTACATGTATTAAGTGTACACACATATAATGTCTTTTGTTAATATCCTATTTATTTATTAGTTATTGTATTAATTGTTTTATTGGTTATATTAAATTTTTTTTTTTATATTTTCAAAGACTTTTATTCTTTAATAAATCATATATATTTTTTAAATATATATATTAAATATTCATTTATATGTTAAGTTATATGTAATGGTTTAGAAATATAAAATATTGCATATACGTATATATAATGCTTCATATTAAAAGTTATATAATATAACAAAAACAGATATATATGTTAATAGTAATTATTACTAATTGTAGGAAACATAATATTCAAACAAAAAAAATTAGTCCATATTTATGCCATAAAGAAATTAATATAAATAAACGTTTTTATTTTGACAAATATGTTACCTACAAAAACATATAATATTATACATATATTAATATATATATGTATGTATGTATTAATTTGTATATTTTATATCTTGTTATATACATTTTATATATGCAATTAAAAATATCAGAATAAAATAAATACAAAAATAGACAAAATATAAAAACAGAAATACATAATATGTATATATAAAAAAACACTAAGAAATATACGACAGCAGAACAATTACAGTAAATAAATATAAAAATAAACATAAAAAAGGGAATAATATAGAAATGAATAATAAAATTAATTAATAAAAATAAAATATTTTTTATTAATATAAAAGATAATTACTTTTTTCCTCCGTGATTTCTATTTTGATGTTCCTTATATATATATATATATATGGAAAATTAAATACATATATATATCTGATTTTTTTCATAACACCATAAAAAAAAAATAATAAAAACATATATTTTTTCATTAAATTGTTTTTAAATTATCTCCAACAAGTACTACATATAAATTCCTTTTCTTTTTATTCTATGCGTATTCTTATATTCTATGTATTCACATATATATATATGTATGTGATCTCTACGTATTTTTTTAAAAAATATGTTGAATCTATTTATTATATATATATATATTTTTGTTACTATATGAAATTATTTGTTTTTGTTACAAGAAAAAAAGAAGGAAAAACAAATAAATTAACAGCAAGGATAAAAAAATATTTTATAATATAAGGGAAAAACAAAAAAAACAGTACACTATAAAGAAAAATGAAAAAATAAATAATTAATAAATATATATAAAAATTATTAATATTAACATTAACGTTTTTGTTCCAAATATGTATGCAAATATAATATTATAAAAAATAATAATAATAAATATATGCTACAAATAACATATAGAAATAACAAAAACCAAAAAAAAAAAAAAAAAACTAATACATACTATCAAATATATATATAAATATAAATATAAATATATTTATATCCCACAAAAAAAAACATCAAACATCCACATTATATACCCCATATATCTGATATAGGATATTTCTCTTTAACTATTTCTCCATTCTTCACATTCATTTCAATTTGTACTTTACTAGGAACATCAATATTATGATCAGGATTTACAGTTGATATATTATTATCGTTTACATCATAATAGACATCATCGTCATATATATCATAAAAGAGGGGTTCATGAAATTTTTTGTCCAGATAATGCAAGATATTATCCATAGTAGATGTGTATAAGTTTGTATCCACCATAGTTGTAGGTTTAGGATTATCCATATCTATCTGTATAGAAACATCAGTATTTAACGCTTTGTTACTACTAGGTATATCACTTAGTTTACCACTATTAGTATCTTTATTCCACTCTTCTTTCAATTTATCTAACCGCTCATGATTATTTTCCCATTTTTCGCACATATTTCTATGTCGATCTAACCATTTATGGAACAAATTTATTTGATTGAGAAGGGGGTCGTCACGTGAAAATTCGGCCACATTGTGTATACTCATATGTTTTGTATTTTCTGTCCCGAATAATTCGTTTTCTTTCCGTTTTAGAATTTTATCATATATATCAATATAATTACCACTTAATGTATCGTTGATGAGGTCAATACCACTATAAGGATGATGGTGATCACTATATGAACCATTTTTATCACTACATGAAACATTTTCAACACTAACAGGAATATCCACACTTTTAGTATTAATAATATCATAATTGTATTCTTCTCCAGTGTATAAATTCCCATCTTGAATCGACCTAATAAAAGGTTTTTCATCCATACTATGGTGTAACGTGGTGGTATGGATATTTATTGGAGTATTTCCACTTCTATAATTATTTGGTTCTGTATTTTGTAACATGTTTGAGATAAAATCATGTTTCAATTGATTCCATTGATTATCTGTAAATTTATTGCTAGGTGTATTATCACTTTGTATATTACGACTTTCTATATCCCTTTTAGATGGTTCCAATATTACTGCAATTAATGTTTTATATTTAGGACGACTATGTTGTACATACCTATCTATTTCTTCATATTCGCTTTCTGATGAAGTAATATCAGATGAAGTTATGTCTCCAATATATTTTTCATCTCCGCTATTTCCTTTCATATATATATATATGTTTTTCCTTTATATTGAGCCCTTGTATATGGGATATATCTATTTGATGATTTAAGGGTAGTAATTCCATACTCAACTTTAGGTATATCAAAAGCACTGAAAAGGTCAATAGGAGATTTAGTTTTTTTCTAAAAAAATTAATATATATATATGTGTATGTATGTAGGTAGGTTATATATGTGTATGTATTTAATTTTTTTTTTTTTTTAGATTTGAGTAATTATGATATGTATATGTATATATATCTAATAAAATATCATTAGTATTAATAGTAGTATCACTATAAGTATTATTTGTGATAGTACTAGTATTAAAAATTAATTTTTTTCATTTTTCTTTTTTAAAATATTCAAAAAATAAAATAAAAAAAACAAAACAAAATATTAGAATAAATGAATAAGAATTGATAAATAATATATTTTTCAAAATAATAGCTATAATAAAAATTAAAAAATAAAAATATATAAAAAAACGTAATATATACGTATCATAAAAATATATGTTTAGGTATTTTCAAATATATATATATAAATATAAAAGAATATAAACTATCATTATTTAAATATATATATGAAGTATCTATCCCAAAACAAATATATATATGTAGTATATGTTGTAGATAATTTAATGAAATAATTATTTTATTTTTTTTTTTTTTATGTTATGTTTTTTTTTTCTAACGGAAAATAATTATAGAAATTGATATATATATATAATATATATTTTTTCTTTATTAATGTAATAGTGAACAATTATTTATAAATAGCATAAAATATAATATAATATTTATATATTAATATATACCAAGGAAAATACTAAGAAATATATACAAAGCAATATATATATATAATAGAATTAAAACATCGAAAAAAAAAAAAAAATAATAATAAAAAATAAACAAATAGGGATTATTATTATATTAAAATAAAAAATGTTTATAATTTTTTGTTTTTCTTTTGTTTTGATTTAGTTCGTGAATTTTTTGTACTTTTGCGTTTTTGTTTGGTCCTATATATTTTATCCAGTTTTTATACTACTTTTAATTTTATGTATTCGCAATATGTTATTTTTTTTTAAATGATTGTATTGGTGGTATTTCTAATAAAAAAAATCTTAAAATCATAATAAAAAATTAGTTTATTGAATAACTATATAGAATATAATATATAATATGATATTTTTTTTAAGGAAGATAATTTTTAATTGAAATAATATATATATTTGTATTAAATTTATATTATAGAGAAATAATTATTGTTTGAATAATAATAATAATTATAATAAAATATATAGTAGTTAGGAAGAAGATATTTTGGATGATAAAAAATTACATGATAATAAAAAGAGGAAAAATATGAAAAAAAGTTATGAAATTTTATAAGAAAAAGAAGATTCCGATATAAATGAAATTAAAAGAAAGTTTTATAGTTTATCTTTAAAATATTATCAAAATATGAATTAAGATAAAATTTTAGTGCTGAATAATAAAATAAAGAATATAAGTGAGGAATATCAAATACTGGGTTATGAGAATAGAAAAAAATTATATAATTCTGGTGCATATGACGAAAGAGATAAAATGATTATTATTGATCCATCTATTTTTTTTTAATTTAATATTTACATTTGATATGATATATGAATATAATGGAAACATTCAAGTATCTACTTTTGTTAAAATATTTTTTGAGAAAAATATTTCTATTGAAGATATATTTTATTATATTGGTGAGCTTATAAAAGAAATGATGAAAGAACAAAATATACGAGAAGTAGCTGAATTATTAAAAGATAGAATAGATTTATATATAGATAATGAAGATGAATGCTGGACGTTAATAGCAAATGAAATTAGTATGTTATTAAAATTTTCATTTTCTAATATTATATTAGAATTTATAGGACGAACGCATGATAATGTTTCTAATATTTTTTTCGAAGAAAAAGAAAATTCTGATATTAATAAAAAAGATATATATTTAAAAGAAGCTAATGAGAGAATGATTAGAAATTCAATTGTTTTGAGACAATGTAAAAGTCGTTTTATATCTATTATAAAAAATTATTATCCTTTTAAAGAACAAAATAATCCTTTTATAAAGCAGGCAAAATATGTGTCCTCATCTAATTATGTATTGAATGATATAAAAAATAATATAGATTATAGTATGGATAATATACATAGAGCCATTGATAATTTATATTATGAACATATATTAAATTTATTAGAGGAAGAAAAAAATGAAATATTAGAAGAAATATTAAGGAATATTTTAAAAATTATTTTGTGTGATGTTGAAACAACAGTAAGAAGATCAGCACAAATAGTATTACAAAATGCGGAAGGAGATACAAATTTGATGCTTAAAAGAGCTAAAGGATTACAATCATTGGGTAAAATGATATTACAGAAGGTTAATTGAGGATATATCATATGTACACACATATTTAAGGGATATTATATATATAAATGTTTTACTTTTAAATTTATATTTACAAAAGTTTTTTTTTTTTTTTTTTATATATATATATATATAAACTTAAAAGTGAACGATTTACTTTTTTATCATAATTTTTTTTTTTCATTTTTATAACAATTTAAGTATTTTCCCAGAGGATATATATATATTTATTTATTTATTTATATTTATATATTTTGGATAGCCATCTAGCTGTTCTATTATTTAAAAAAAAAAAAAAAAAAAAAAAATTGTGTGATACATTGGCTAATTATATTATACTATTATAAAAAAAAAATAACAAATGGGTGAATAAGTAATTTATAATAAATGAAAATAAATAAAAAAACGTGTAAAAATTAATTACATTATATATCTTAATATTAGATTAAATAAATAACAAAATATTTATTTTGTTATTTGCTTTTTTTTTTGAAAAAATGTGTACAATTTTGTTTTTAATTTTTTAAAACCTATTTTCATGTCAGGAAAATAACGAGCAAACATATAGGCAATACAAATTAAAAGAATAAATGCAACGTAAAATCCAGAAATGTCAGAAAATCCAACCGAAATTAAACATGATATCATTATAATGATTAATGATAAGGTCGTTAAAACAATCCAAATATTATTCCACAAATTTTTTCTTTTTAAACATTTTATATCATTTTGCATACTAAGATGAATTAAATAACTATTCATATATTCTTTACATTCTTCATCATTACTATATTTTTGAAGTTCATTAATTGATTTATTTTTTTCTTTTACATCTTTACTATTTATATATTTTAATGTGAGGTTTTTGATTTCATCTTTTTTTTCTTGAGTTATATTCATATTATCTACTAAATTGACTAGAGATGAAATTTGAGGATCAGGATTTTTTGTTTTACTATCTTTTTCTTTTTTATCTTTTAAGATTATATTCATAAAGTTATTTCCGTATGGTTTTTTATTTGTGTTTTTTTCAGCTAAAATTCTGAATTGTATCCCTCCATTATGGTATGATAATTTGTATGTTCCAATTTCTACTACATTCTATAAATGAATACACACACATATATATATATTTATGTATATTGTATATATAAATAAATATTTATATGTAAGTTATAATATATTATTATATATTACGCCATTAAATAGATTTGATGCACATAGTATTATGGTAAAAAAATATATTTTATAAATATAATGAAACATATTTTATTATAATTATTTCTTTATAGTGTATTCTAATATATATATATGTGAATTATTTATATTATCTATTCTTATGAATTACGTATATTATATAATAATATTATAAAAATATACTTATTATCATTTAAATTTCTTTTTTTTTTTTTTCTTTTTTTTTTTTTTTTTAAACATATTTATATATAATATAAATTAAATAATAATAATAATTATAATGTTATAAATAATAAATTTCATGTAATTCTATATTATTACCTATATGTGAAACATTAAAAAGTATTGGACTCTAAAAAAAAAAAAATAATAAAATAAAATAAACAAAAAATAATAAATACTAAATAATAAACAAATGTATAAATATATATATATATATATATATATTTGTGTTATTATATGTTATTTATTATCCTATTATACAACTATTATACATAAGTATATTTCTATTTTATATATGCATGAGTTGTTTTTATATTATAATAAAAGGAAACTGTTATATATATATATATATATATATTTATTTTTACTACGCATTTATAAAAGAAATATAAAATAAAAATGAAAACATATATTTATATAGTAATATAACCTATTATATTAAATACAAAATAAGAAAGAGGAAGAAAAAAAAAAAAAAAAGAAATAAGAAGAAAAAATTATATTATATATGTTTATTATTACTACTATTACTTGAATAATATATATTATTATTGTTATAAAATATAATTACAGTATGAAAGTAATTAAGCTGTATAGTTATACTTATAATATTGTAATATAAGAATAAAATCGTAGATCAATGTTATATAATATAATATTATGTAGTATATATTTATTTTTCTTTTTTTATTAAGTATAAAATATATAATGACACACATATATATATATTATTATTTGCGATAGTATTCATATACAAAATAAAAGAAATATGACATATATAACAATATATATAGTAATACATATATATAATTATGTATTATACCTAAATATATAATAAAAAAAAAAAAAAAAATGAACCCTTATATTAATCACAACAAAGATACAATATACATTAAATTTATGTATCCTAATAAAATATATAATGAACTATAAATGGAAAAAAAAAAAAAATATAAAATTTGTATAAAATAATATAAAATATAAAAATTGCTCATTTATATATTAAATGGAACAAATTTATCCTTGTATAATATATTAAGTTTTTGAAAAAATAAATAAAGTATTTATAAAAAATATATTTATATATATCCTTTTTTTATGTGTGTGCATAAATCATTATGTTATATCGTTTAGGTCGTTTCTATGAAATGTACTTAAATATAATTATTATTATATAATATAATAAATATATGAAATAATTCCTTTTATTTATTTATTTATTTTTTTTTTTTCTTAATTGATTATTACATACATATATATATATATATATATTATTTTTTATACGATATAAAAATTTTTATTATTTCATGTAATTTTCTTTTATTGATATATGACTGTAAATGTGTTATGTCGAAAACTTAATAATACATTTATAAATTGTTTAAATATTATATTAATAAAAAATATACATTTATATTTAGTGATATGTGCATGTTATAATTAATTATAATATATGTAAGCACTATAAAAAAAATGAAATAGCTACAATATTAATAAATTCTAAATATTTTATATCTATATAACATGAGCTCAAATAAAAATAACTTTAGTAGAATTTATAAAATTTGAGAAAGTTATATTTTATGATCATGAAAAATAAAAATAAAAAAGAAAAGAGAGATTTGATGATATAGAAAAATGAATGTAAAATAATCTATATAAGTTCAATTCCTACATATGACAGGATGAATACAGTTAATGGTGTTATGAAAACATCTGCTTAACCTCATTTGTTTAAAATATATGTAACGCATAAATTAGTTAGTGTAAATGAATGAAGTTATCTAATGTTAACTGAATTGACGAAGACGATAATAAAATAAAGAATAAAATGAACAAACCAATAAAATATATTATAGAAGTATTTGGATATAATATTCTTGATATTTTAGTTATATATATAAGTGTTGTTGTTCCACTTATGTAATTGTTTTATTTTGTAATTCAACATATAAGGTTATAAAACCTCTTAGGAAAAACATGAAATTTATTTTTTCAAAAAGTTAAACCCCTTTATTATAATGTTCAAATATTAATTTGTTAGGATTTTCGCAAAAATTAAGATATCAAAAAATATGCTATATAAAAATTGTATATTTTTTTATTTAATATTATAGACATTTTCTATGAATTGTTTAAATATATTATTACCACTTTATAATAAAAGAATATATAAAATTAGAATATATGTGTATTATAAGTTTTATTTTTCTTTTCAAATATTATACTATTTATATATTATATAATATATTAATATAATTAAAAGGATATATTTTAACATGACGTATTTTTATTTCTAAACAAAAGAATATTTTTTAAAAAAGAATATATATTTATATAATTTTATGT
>LT990238.1:55000-123028 GCA_900257145.2 Plasmodium billcollinsi
TTTTCTTAAAATAATTCTGTTTTATATAAATATAAGAATTATGATAAATTAACATTAAAGTATATTTTTACAAATATTATATATATATATATATTTATTTTTTTACAAATTTTTAATAAATAACAATATATTTTTCTGCAAATACACATAAAAATGTTCAGAAGAATAGTTGTTATGAGTGTAAACCACATGTATATGGTAATAGCCCTCATGATTTTTATCAAATTAATATCCTCAAATGCATTTTAATATAATTACAATTGTGTAACTAATAACAACATTTGTTTTATATAATAATATATAATATTAATCTTAAAACTAATATAATAAAATAATTTATATATATTAATATTTATATTTATATTTTTTTCTTTTTATTTTATTTCCTATTTGTTGCTAAGAGTTATTCTGTGATAAAAAATCCTCTCTATTATATCTATTATTTTATATTACTTAATTATGCTATAATAATTTATAAATAATAATTTATAAATAATAATATGTAAATATATATATATATATACAAAATTAATAGGATATTTAAATGAATTATATATTTATTAATTATAAAATATAATTTTTGAATAAATTAGAAATATGTTATTATTAAAAGAATAAAATTTAAAAGATTTTCCAAAGGTGCCACATAGTCACATACAATATTTTATATTGCTGTGTAAAAAAATAAATAATTTTATTTAATTTATTTTTTTTATGTTGTAAACATTACATATATATATATATATATATATATATATTATATTTATGAAATACAAAATATCATATAATATTCTTACGATGAATAAGAAATTAATATTATGATTATATTATAATAATAATTTTTTTAAAGATGTACTTTTTAAAAATAATCATATGGTAACTTTTACTATTCTATCGTAAAAACAATGATAATGATAAATTCTTTATATAAATAGAAAATAAATAAATAATATATATATTTATTTTGGATATTTTATAAATTATTATATTTATATATTGTTTTAAATTTCCTATTATATTAATTATATGTATTAGTATAGTCATAAAGAAGGGATATTATATAAATATTGTCATTCTAATAAAGTTATAATTATTATATATTATATACTTACTATTTTTTTTTAATAATTCTTATTGTAATATATGGTCGTTTTGTTCCTATTATATTATAATGTGTTGATATATAGATATATCGTGCTGAAAATATTTTTGTGCTTAGTATATAAAAAATTTTATATATATACATAAATATATATATTACATTTTTTTTTATTATGTGTCCTGTAATAATATAACACATATTTTGTTATATTAAAAAAAAAAATAAGATAAAAAAAAGAAGATAAAATATAATTAACATCTTATATTACGTATGATATTGAAATGTAAAATAACAGTAAATATATATTGTATATATTATAAAAATAATATCGTACAAGTGATAAAGATGAATGTTATTAATTAAATTTATATTTATTTATATTAGTTCATATTATATTAATATAATTAGATTTTAAATAATATATCAATATAAGACTAATAATATAATATATTTCATTATATATTATATTCCATTATATATTATTTTATATGAGAAATTTAAAATTTATATGTTGTAAGTTGTTCTTAAAGAGTGTATTATAAATATATATATATTTATATAAGACCCTTATTAAATAAAAAAAAATATATATAATTTACATTCATTTCACTAAAAAAAATAAATAAGTAAATATAATTTAAATAATTTAATAACTACATAAGAATAAACAAAAAAATAATAGGCAAAAAAAAAAAGTATAATGTTATAAAAATTGAATTATCATAATATGTTTGTATTATAAATCTAAAATTCGCAAAACATTAAATTGAATTTAATATCATGAAATCATATATTTATTGATTTAATAATTTTGTGTATTGGGCTTTTTTATTCATTTTTTTTTTTCGTCGATAACGTAAAACTAAATAAATAATTATCATAACCAAAGCTATTACTAATACTGCAACAACAGAAGCAATAATAGCAGTCTGGCAACTAGCATATGTAGATTCTACTGCATCAGTGCTGGTTTTTATAAGTTCTTCAGTAGCCTTTTTTGCAGCTGTTTCAGCAACAGTTTCGGCATTTGAGACGATAGATTCTACAGTTTTTTTTATAACAGCATTGTGTGAAACAGCATTTCCTGAAATTTTCCGAGCAGCTGCAGATTTTTCCCACACCAAAGCGCAAATAGTCTCACGAGAGCCAACAACAGGGCCAGAGAAAGTAGGTAGACATGACGACTTTTCATATTGCATATAAACAGCTCGAGTAATGTTTGTGACATTAGTATAAGTATTTTGAGTAATATAGGATCCCAATGCCTGATCACCTAGAGTTAATATATCAAATTCTTTTGTTATTCCTTCAATAACAGCCTTAATACCTGCCGGAATACGTGCAGCTTCACCAGCAGCCAAACCCTCAACCATGGCCGCTTCCCTAGCAGTTGCTAAAGCGGCGGTTTTCGAACCATAGACACCCAATCCCCCAAATACTCCAACACTTGCTGCAACACCACCTAGCGCACACCCACACTTCAGACAACCTTTTTCTATTTTTTCTTCTAATGATTTTTCCCTTTTATCTTCTTCAATAATTTTTTGTACATTTTTGTCACGTTGTTCTTTACGTTTTTGGCGTTTATTTTTCATACGTTCTTTGTATTCTTTAAATCTTTGTGTGGTTTGTCCATCGAAATTTTCCTTCACTGATTTCATTTCCGCATCTTTATCATAATTTGACGATTGTGTGTCACATTCGCTTAACACTCGTGATGTATATGTTGGTATATGGCGTGGTGTGATGTGTGGTTCATTATTATTATGTTCCTATAAAGAATGTAATATATATACATATGTATGTTATAATTAGTTGATTATGATTACATATATTTTCGTAATGATTAGGTATATTGTACATTGACATAAATAATAAAACTTTATATATATATTTATATTTATTTATTTATAAATGTTTAATTCTTACTTCATATGATGTTACTAATATATTTAATGGAAGAAAAAGTAATAATATTTTAGAGCAGTGCAGTTTCATATTTAATGAGATACTTATATTATTTTATGATTAAAATTATAACAAAATCACATATAATACTTAATTTTATTTTATTAAAAGAATTACGTGTGTATAATCTAATATATTACTATAGGCGTGTACTATAATACACAATTATTTTCACATTATATAAATATATTTTTTTTCTGCAACCATAATTTTCCTTTTATTCAAATCAAAAAAAAAAAAATAAAAAATAATAAATAGGAAGAAAAAATAATATAATAAACTATTTCCATATTTTTTATAAATTACCATCTTAATTTCTACTAAAATCTAATTTTATATCCTACGATAAATTATAATATTAATTTTATTTTAATATATGTGTATAACGAGTAAATCTATAGTTACAAACAACTTGTTCTTTTTTGTGTTGTAAATTATATACAAATGTTTAGAGAAATACTTTTTAAGGGTATACATTACGTATGTAAGAACATATTAGTATATATATATTAAATACATATTACAACGTAAACTTGGTATCATTTCAATTATATAAAACAATTTACAATTAATATTGTGTATCATAATAAAAGAAATAAGTATTTTTCAAACTAATAGTAATTGCATTTATTTTAGGTTTTGTTATTATTTTAGTTTTTTTTTTTTTTTTTGTTCTAAAAATTGTTGTATGTTATACCTTTCTCTCTAATTTATCTACATAGTTGAAAGCATTAATATTATTATTTTTAAAATATATTTGAAATTAATTTAAAACAATTATTAATTATTAAACTATTTGATTGTAAAATTATCACAAAAGAATATTTTTAATATTTATTATTATTAGAAAAGAAAATTCAAAAAAAAAAAAAAAAAAAAAAAAGAATTAATGAAAATGATAAATTATATATACTACTACAGAATACATTGTATTGTTTTATGCAGTGTTTTATCTTATATATATATTTTATTTATAATAATAATAATTATTATATATATATATATATATATATATATATATTTCTTAAAATAGTAGTTATACTATTTCACAATTTATCCTACATTAATTGTATTATTACATGTTGTAACAAAATAATTAATTACTACATATTTTTATAACTATATTATTATTATATTATAAATAACACGATGTTATACATATTACGAGAAAAAACGGAATTATTTTTAATTTATACATAATTTATAACTATAAAATAAAAAAAATTCGTAACATTTCTAAAAATTAAATTATTTCCTATAATGATGATGATAGTACGTATGAGTACCAAAAAAAAAAAATTTAAACCACAAAAAAAAAAAAAAAAAAATTAAACCACAAAAAAAAAAAAAAAAAAAATTAAACCACAAAAAAAGAAAAAGAAAAAAATTTAAACCAAAAAAAAAAAAAAAAAAAAAAATTAAACCAAAAAAAAAAAAAAAAATTTATAACTGGAACAATATGAAAAAGAAGAACATTAAAATATTGCTACAATAGCATGAACCTTATACGTATATAAGGCTTTTTTTTATTTTGGAATAAAACATTTTCTTGCATGTGTAATAAATAGACGATCGATCCATTTCATAAATTAATAGATACTTTGATACTATTAAAATTGAATTTTGAAATGTATGATGGATACTCATAAATAATTATATATTATAATATAATATATTTTGTATTTGTGTTATTAATTAATACTTTATATAACAATTGATATAAACAATTTAATAAATATATGTTACATTAAGTTTTTATAAAATAGAGTAAAATACTATACATACATTTATTTTCCCATATAACAAAATAATTGATATTCATGTAAATTTAGTTTACATATCTAATCTTTGTGTATTTTTTACCATTCCTATAAATATTGTCTTATATTCTTTAAATAAATGATTTTTTAATGTATCATAATACTTTATAAAAGCATAAATAAAATTTTTCATTTCATCAATTAATGTTCCATCTTTAACTAATTTATGAAAATTAAGAGTATGTTCCACATTTGTGAAAGATAGTGCAACTTCATATCATTCATACATTTTTCCCATGTAGGGTATTTAATATTTCGACATATAGGTTTATTACCTTTAAAATGATGATAACAGTGATATTCATATGTAAGTAAATAATCTTCTATATAATATGATAAATTCCTTCATACTTTTTTTCACTTTTGTCACATATGATTATACTCTAAAAAAAAAAAAAAAATTATTATTATAAAAATCAAAATGAATGTCATATTTATATATAATAATTTATGTATGCAAATATAATACAAAATATATATAGATAATATACATATGTGTGATGTACAAAAATTCATACTCCAAATACTAATATGATTATTATATATTATTTTATAGAAATAAGTTATATTTTATGTGAAAATTAAAATGAAAATTAAAGTTAAAGTGAATACATTAATCATAACAACTAAATAACTATTACTATGCTATGAATTTTGTTTTACATATTTTATATAATTGTTATATATATAATACATATATATATATATATATATATATATATATATACATTTTAGGATAACATTATAAAAAATATAACAAAAAATATTTTAGAAAAATCTCTTTATTACTTTTATTGTTAATATTATGTATACCTTTGTGTTCTATTTATTAAAGTTTTATAAAATTGACGTATTCTTAATAGGTAATTGTATAATATGAATTAAAGTGTAATATAAGTACTATTATCATAATAAACATTATCGTAATAATTATCATGGTTTTATTATGACAGTTCAAGCATCATATATTATTTTTGTAAAATAAATTACATATAAGTCTGTTATACACACATATTATAATATGTTATGGTACTATTATTTTGATCCTTATTGATATATATATATATATATATATATATATATATATGTTAATAATTACCTATGATGATGTATAATATTAATGGTGCTACCACAATGTTAACAATCTATACATATATCTCCATAGGTTTAGATTGTTAAACCTATATAAAAGATTTTAATGCAATCATAAAATTTGTTTTCTTGTGATATATATCTTTTTATATTTTAGTAAAATTTATATTCGATACATAACAGACATATTGATATATATGTTTCGTTAAAATGGTTATTTTGTTTTTTTAATAATATGCATATATATATAATCTAAATTTTTATGAAAAAACAATAAAAAATTAAAATGATTAGATTTTAAAATAAGTTCACCCTAAATATATCTCACCATTTATTATTGGAATAATATGGAATTTATATATACTTAAGAATTTGTCATTACCAGTATTATTATATATATGTAACGTTCAGATAAAAATATAAATTAATTAGACGAAAAATTATATATATATATATATTAATATTTATTAATATAATAATAAAAACAAATAATATAAATTACAAGAGTATATATATATATATATATATTTATACTTCTTTATAATATTTATAGAACTATATCTAATCATAATATAATCTATTATTATATTAATATTAAATAATGTACATATATGTAATTATTCCATACTATATATAAAGAAAATTGAAATTACCATGTATTAACACGATTATTCATTTAAAAAATGTAAAGATGTGTTGTTTATTACATATGATGTTACAGTAAGATCTGTTCTCATAGGAACCAACATATATATATATTTTTTTATCATTATTTATAATACATTTTTTACATTATATATATGTTCTGGTGTGTTTTTTGTTTTTGGTTTTGGTTTTCTTTTGTTTTTGTTTTGTTTTTCCTTTTTTTTAATTTATACATACTATTATAATTATAGGATAGAGCTACGATTTGAGAAACATTTTGAGAACTTTTATATATATATATATATATTATTATTATTAGTAGTAATTGAACATAACAGAAAAATATATTTTTTGTTATCGTATTTATTATATTATATAAAGTCGTATATTTCTTATCAATATATATATATATATATATATATTATAATAATAATTAAATAATTTTTTTTATTTAAATATATAAATATATTGTTACAACTAGTAATCCTACAATTATTATATCAATAAATTCTAAAATAATATATCTATCATTTTAATATTTAATATAATACATATATTATCAATATGTTACAATAATTTCTATATTATGAATATAATATATTAGTATAACATACAACACTATATAAAACTAACAATGTACTATTTTATTATATGTATAATTTCTCATATTGGTAACTCCTTTTTTGTTGTTGTTGTTACATAATAATAATAATAAATAAAAATATATTTTTTTATCATAATAATATGATTTATTACTTTAGTAATAAATAAATATTTTAAATGTTTTTAAATATTTTTATAAAAATAATAATATTCAACTTAGTAATAATATAGATAAATTAGAGAGAATGGTTTAACATACAATAAATTTTAGAACAAAACAAATAACATAATATATGGAAATTGATTTATTAATATATATGTATATATTATTATTTTAAAAAGATTTTATATCATTTATTATGATATGCAATATTTGTTGTTCATTTTGTTTTTTTTTAAATGCTATATAACGAACATATATATTAAAATAAATATTTCATAAGTATTTCATATATATGTTCTAAGATGTTACTATATATATATATGTCATATACAATTTCCAAAACTACAGTTTTACGCATTGGAAAATAATTTACAACACAAAAATACATTGTATTATTACTATATGGTAACATATTATTAAAAAATATGAAAGGAATAAAAAAAAATAATAAAACAATTACCCTTATAATTTATTGTGTTGATATAAAAATAAAATTCATTAAAAATTAAAAAAAAAAAAAAAATTTATAAAAAATGTAAAATGTTTTGATTAATATTTTTAATATTAATTTTTTTACATTTTTTTTTTTTTGTTTTTTTTGTAATAAATAAAATGGCAAATGTGGTTCCACTATATAAAAAATATATATTTTCATAATGGCAAAATAATTTTTAATTATATTAAATAAATTATAATAATATTTTAGGTTAAATAAATTTAATTTATTTATAAAATAATTTATGTGATTTTTTTAGTTATAATTTTTATCATAAAATAACATAAATATAACAATAAAAAAATGAAAGTCCATTATTTTAATATATTATTGTTTGATCTTCCATTAAATATATTGGTAATACCATGTCACATATGTATTAAATATTCATAAATATAATTATAATATGTATATATATATATATATATAAATATATTACGATACCATATATATAATTATTATATCTATATATCCATATAACTTATATATAGCCAAAATATACATATTTATAACAAATATATATAATCATAAACTACAACTAAACATTACATATTTATATATGTCACCATTTTTTTATAGGTATATAATCAAAGGAACCATAACATCACCACCTTTCATACACCAAAAATATCAACCACGAGGTTATTATGCGAGTGTGAATTATATGCACCTGCCAATTATGACAATGATGCCGAAATGAAAGAAGTGATGCAACAATTTGAGGATCGTACATCAGAAAGATTACGCGAATATGACGACCGTATGAAAACTACCCGCCAAAAATGTAAAGAACAATGTGACAAAGAAATGCAAAAAATTATTTTAAAAGATAAATTAGAAAAAGAATTAATGGACAAATTTGTCACGTTAGACACGGATATACAAAGTGACGCCATTCCAACATGTATTTGCGAAAAGTCGATAGCGACCAAAGTGGAAAAAGGGTGTTTGCGATGTGGGTATGGGCTAGGAACTGTTGCACCAACGGTTGGTTTGTTAGGTACAGTTGCAATAAATAAGTGGACAAGTGTTGCCACGGCTTCCGCTATTGATTTCGCTACTAAAGCGGGTATAAAGGCAGGTATTGCTACGGTCATTGCAAAAATAAAAGAGATGTCTATTTTTAGTATCGCTTTGCAAGATGTTGATTGGTCAAATTTCATTACTGAATCATATTTTAGAACTGTCGATGGTCTCGTTAAAGCTATTAAGAATGCCATCAGTTCAACTGGAAAAACATGCGAAGCTAAAACTGCAGATCCGACTGTGTGCAGTGTCTTACCTAAGGGGGAAGCAACGTTTGGCCCCGCTGTGAAAGCCGGTCAAGATGCTGCTGCTGCCACAACTGAAAGTGTTCAAACAACTACACTTGGTAAGGTAGCAACCACAAGTTACGAGGGGTACGCCACAGTTGGTTACTCCGTCCTTGCCATAATAATTATTATTTTAATTATGGTGATAATATATTTGATTTTGCGACGTCGAAGGAAAAAAAAAATGAAGAAAAAACTCCAATACATAAAATTATTAGAAGAATAGACATACTTGTTAAGTTGATGCTAGGGCGTTTGGTACACGTGCTGTTTTTCCTTGAATGTGCCAAGGTTTTTTTTTTCCATTATAAATAACTATATATATTTAAATGTATTAAGTGAACACATATAATGTGTTATGTGTCAATTTTTTTGACTATTTATTATATTAATTATTTTATTGATTATATTAATTTTTTTTTTTTTTCAAAGTCATTTAATTTTTAATAAATCATATATTTTTTTAATATAAATATATATTAAATACTAAACTCATAAGTGGTCGGTATATGTAAATGGTTGAGAAAATAAAATATGGCATATATGTATATATATATTTACTTCTTTATAATAGTTATAGAATAATATCTAATAATAATGACAATATAACATATTATTATGTTAATATTCAATAATATATATATGTAATTATTCCATACTATCTATAAATAAAATTGAAATTACGATATGTTAACACAATTATTCATATGCCAAATGTAAACATGTGTTGTTTATTACGAATAATGTTACAGTAAGATCTTTTCTCATATGAACCAATATATATACATATATATATATATATATATATATTATTATTATTATTATTATTTTTTATAATATATTTTTTACATTATATGTATGTTCTCTTCTTTTGTGTGTTTTATTTTTTTTTTTAAATTATACATACTATTATAATTATAGGAAAGAGTTACCATTTGAGAAACAATATACAAATATTATATATATATTATTAGTAATTGAACATAACAGAAAAATATATTCTTTGTTATCGTATATATTATATTATATTATATGAGGTCGTATATTTCTTTTCAATATATATATATATATAGTAATAATAATGAACATAATTTTTTTTATTTAAATATATATAGATATATTGTTATAACTAGTAATCCTACAATTATTATATCAATAAATTCCAAAATAATATATTTAGCATTTTAATATTTAATATAATACATATATATTATCAAAAAATTACAATAATTTCTATATTATTAATAGAATATGTTTGTATAACGTACAACACTACATAAAACTAAAAATGTACTATTTTATTATATGTAGAATTTCTCATATTGTTATCTACTTTTTTATTTTTGTTGTTAATAATAATAATAAATAAAAATATGTTTTTTATCATAATTATATGATTTAGTATTTTAGTAATAAATAAATATCTTAAATTCTTTTACATATTTTTATAAAAATAATAATATTAATCTTAGTAATAATATAGATAAATTAGAGAGAATTGTATAGCATACAACAAATTTTAGAACAAACAAATAACATAATATATCAAAATTGATTTATTAAAATATATGTATATACTATTATTTTAAAAATATTTTATATCATTTATTATGATATGCTATATTTGTTGTTAATTGTTTTTATAACAGCAACGTTACGAAATCATGTGTTTGAACAACTATTTCATATGTATTTCATATATATATATATATATATATATATATTACAAATTGGTATTATATATATTTGTCATATAAAATTTCCAAAGATTATGGTTTTACACATTTGTAAATAATTTACAACACATTGATATATTGTATGTTTACTATATTGTAACATATTATTAAAAAATATGAAAAAAATAAAAAAAAAAATTAATTGTAATATATCGTATGATATAAAATTGAATTTTATAAAAAATTAAAATTCAAAATTATAAAAAAATGTTATATATTTTGATAATTTTTTTTAAATTTAATTTTTTTTTTTCTTTTTTTTTTTTTTTTTGTGTTTTAAATAAAAGGGAAAATGTGGTTCCACTTTAAAAAAAAATATATATTTGCATAATGGGAAAATAATTATTGATTATATTAAATAAGAGATAATAATATTTTATATTAAACATATTTAATTTATTTGTGAAATAAAATATTTTATGTGATTTGTTTAGTTATAATTTAAATCATAAAATAATATAAGTATCACAATAAAAAATGAAAGTCCATTATATTAATATATTATTGTTTGCTCTTCCATTAAATATATTGGTAAAAAAAATGTCATGTATACATGAAATAATAATAATAATAATAATAATAATAATAATAATAATAATAAGATATATATGTGAAGTTTTATTATTTATGTAAATATACAATATACCTGATCATTACGAAAATATATATAATCATAAACTACAACTAAACATTACATACATATATATATCACCATTTTTTATAGGTAAATACCCACAAAAAAGCATCCATCACACAAAATACACAAACAAATAGATCATTATGCGAATGCGAATTGTATGCACCTGTCAATTATGACAATGACCCACAAATGAAACAAGTTATGGAAATTTTCCATAAACAGACACAACAAAGATTAAGCGAATATGACGAACGTATGAAAACTACCCGCCAAAAATGTAAAGATCAATGTGATAAAGAAATTCAAAAAATTATTTTAAAAGATAAATTAGAAAAACAAATGGCAGAACAGTTTGCTACGCTAGACACGGATATACAAAGTGACGCCATTCCAACATGTGTTTGTGAAAAGTCGATCGAGGACAAAGTGGAAAAAGGTTGTTTACGATGTGCACAAAATTTGGGAGGGATTGTTGCACCCTCTGCAGGAGTATTAGGAGAAATTGCTGCACTTGCTGTAAAAGGCTGGAAAAATGTGGCACTTGATGTTGCCACAAAATATGCCATGAAGGAGGGTTTGGCTGCGGGTGAAGCTGCAGGTCTTAAGGAAGGTATGAGAGTAATTGTTGGAGCATTACAACAAAATTTATATATAGATACGTTAAATGGAACTCCATTACAAACCTTTTTTACATCAACGCCTTATTATGATGTCAAAACTATTGCTACTGCTATTGATGCTCATGTGAATGCGTCCTGTCCGGTGACACCCCCGGTTAAAAAGGGTATTTGCGTTTTTCATGTGAAACCTAATCTACCGACAGTGACTGGTGAACGGACGGGTAATCAGATGGATGCCATAACAAGGGGGGTAAAATATTTTGTTGGAAAAGCTACAGAACGTGCTAATGCCGAAGCTACTGAGGTGAGTACTGCAACTTCTTCTAATATCATGGAGAAACAGAGTGCTGCGATAGACGCTGTAGTTGAAAGTTCCACTGCTTCTATATATGCTCCGATTATTGCAATAGTAGTAATCGTTTTAATTATGGTAATTATTTATTTGATTTTACGACGTCGAAGAAAAAAGAAAATGAAGAAAAAACTCCAATACATAAAATTATTAGAAGAATAGATATTATTATGTGTTTGTTATGTAGATGTCGGTAGGATGTACGGTACACGTGCTGTTTTTCTATGAATATATCATGCTTATTCTCCATTATAAATAACTATATATTTTTATATGTATTAGGTTTTTACACATATAATGTGTTATGTGTCAATTTTTTTTGATTATTTATTGTATTAATTATTTTATTGATTATATTAATTTTTTTTTTTTTTTTTTTTGGAAAGACATTTAATCTTTAATAAATCATATATTTGTTAATTTATTTTAAATACTATATATATATATATATATATATATATATATTTATGTATTTATATTATATATAATTATATCAAAAATTTTAGGAACATAATATGACATATATTTATTAAATTCTCTATACGTGTTGTTTTATAAAGGAATACATAATAACACAAATATGAAATGTATAATTTTATAATAAATAATTATTGGTGAGTATCTATGAAGTATTTCAAATTCAATTTTAATATTATCAAAGTATCTATTAATTTATGAAATTCATCCATCGTTTATATATTGAACATAATGCTAAAAAATACTTTTTTCTAAAATAAAAAAAATTTTATTCGTACCATAAGGTTCATGCTATTATAATAATATTTTAATATTCCGTTTTTTAGTTATTTATGGTTCGTTCTTGCTTTTTCATTTTGTTCTAGTTATTAATTTTGCTTTTTTTTTTTTTTTTTTGTTTGGTACTCATACGTACTATGATTATGAATATAGGAAATAAATTCATTTTAAGAAATATGAAGAATTTTCTTTTTTAACGTTTCTAATTACGTATAAAAAAAAAATAAATGATTCTTTGTGTTTTCATAGTATATATAATGTCGTGTTATTTGTTTAATGTATAATAATATATTTATTAAAATATATAGTAATTAATTATTTTGTTACAACAAGTAACAATACAATTAATGTATGATAAATTGTAATATACTATTACTATTTTAAGAAATATATATATATATATATTAATACACGTAATGCATATTATATATTTGAATAACATAAAACAATACATAACATAATAGAATGTATTATGTAATAGAATGTATAATTTCTTATTTCGTTAATTATTTTTTTTTTAATAATAATAAATATTAATATTTTTTTGCGATAATTATATAATTTTATACTTTAATGATAAATGAACGTTTTAAATCATTTTGCATATTTTTATAAAAATAAAAACAATAATCTTAATCTTAGAAATAATATAGATAAATTAGAGAGCATTGTATAGCATACAACAAATTTTACAACAAGAAAAAAAAAAAAAAATCAAAAACGAAGAATAGAAGATACGAACTTAATTTAGTAACATATATATATACTATTAGTTTAAAAATATTTTATATCATTTATTATGATACATAATGTTTGTTGTTATTTGTTTTTTTATAAAAGCAATATAACGAAAATATATACTAAAATAACTATTTCATATGTATTTCATGTATATGTTCTAAAATGTTATTATATATATGTCATATACGATATCGAAAAAGTTGGTTTTACACATTTGTAAATAATTTACAACACACCAATACGTTGTATTATTACTATATTGTAACATATTATTGAAAAATATGAAAAGAATAAAAAAAATAAAAAAAAATTTAATTGTAATATATCGTATGATATAAAATTGAATTTTATTACAAATTAAAAATTAAAAAAAAAAAAAATTTATAAAAAATGTAAAATGTTTTGATAAATTTTTTTAATATTAATTTAAAAAAAATTTTTTTTTTTTTTTTTTTCTTTTGTTATAAATAAAATGGCAAATGTGGTTCCACTATAAAAAAAATATATATTTACATAATGCAGAGCTGTGGTATATTATCAAAAATATAATCATATTTTAGGTTAAAAATATTTAATTTATGTATAATATAAAATAAAATATTTTATGTGTTTTTTTTAGTTATAATTTTAATCATAAAATAATATAAGTATCACAATACAAAAATGAAAGTCCATTATATTAATATTTTATTGTTTGCTCATGCATTAAATATATTGGTAAAAAAATGTCATATATACATGAAATAATAATAATAATAATAAAATATATATGTGAAGTTTTATTATTTATGTAACTATACAATATACATATTTACAACAAATATATACAATCATAAACAACTAATTATAACAAAAATAAATATGATATATTTTTTATAGGCAAATTATAAAAATAATCCATCCATCACACCACATACACCAAAAATACCAATCACCAGGTTATTATGCGAATGTGAACTATATGCACCTGCTAACTATGAAAATGACCCACAAATGAAAGAAGTCATGCAACAATTTGAGGATCGTACAACACAAAGATTTCATGAATATGACGAAAGGATGAAAAGGACACGTCAAAAATGTAAAGAACAATGTAACAAAGACATTCAAAAAATTATTTTAAAAGATAAATTAGAAAAACAAATGACACAACATTTTGCCACGCTAGACACGGATATACCAAGTGACGCCATTCCAACATGTATTTGCGAAAAGTCGATAGCGGATAAAATAGAAAAAGGGTGTTTGAGGTGTGCACAAAATTTGGGAGGGATTGTTGTACCCTCTTCGGGAGTAATAGGAGAAATTGGTGCATTTGCTGTATATGCCTGGAAAAATGCGGCACTTGAGACCGCTATTAAAGCAGCTCTAGAAGCAAATACTACTAATATTGCGATTGCCTCTAGAGCTGCAGGTGAAGTTATGGGTGTTAAAACAGTTATTGCAGAATTAAGAGCATTGAAGGTAGATGAATTAATTCCTGGAATATCGAATTCCATTGGTAATGCGATACCTTATAATGATGTCACAAAGATTTTTAATGTCATTTATGATGAATATGGTGGGACCTGTTCGCTGTCGTCCACTGGTAGTACTATATGCCGTGATATTAATATTAAATTTAATATACGTTCACCAGCAGATGGTATTCTAGATGGTCTACCATCACCTATGGCTATACGAACAAAAGTAGGAGAAGTTGTTACAAAAGCTACAGAAGCTGCTAAAGCCGAAGTTGCTAAGGTAACTACCACTGAAACATTAGCTATTAAAGCAGCAGAAAAAGAAGCTATAGATGCTGCATTTACTCCTTACTATACTACTATAGTAGCATCCATCATTGCAATAGTTGTCATAATTTTAATTATGGTAATAATATATTTGATTTTACGACATCGAAGAAAAAAAAAAATGAAGAAAAAACTCCAATATATAAAACTATTAGAAGAATAGATATTATTACGTGTCTGGTATTTTTTGATGTTGATAGGACGTTTGGTACATGTACAGTTTTTCTTTGAATGTGCCATGTTTTTTTTTCCCATTATAAAATAACTATATAATTTTTATATGTATGAAGTGTGCACATATAATGTATTTTGTTATGTGTCAATTTTTTCGATTATTTATAGTATTAATTTACTATTATGTTAATTTTTTTTTCAAAAATATTTATTCTTAAAAAAATCATATATTTATTAATATATATATATTAAATACTAAACTCATGAGTGGTCGGTATATGTAAATGTTTGGGAAAATAAAATATGGAATATATATATATATATATATATTTTTGTAATACCTTATATTACATGTTATATAATAAAATATATAACTAATAGATATATATGTGAATAATATTATTAATTGTAGGAAACTTGTTATTGATAAGGAAAAAAACAGTTGTCCTTATTTATATGATAAAAAATTATAATAAATAAAGATTTTTATTTTGACAAATATAATACCTATAAAAACGTATCATATTATATATATATATATATATGTATTCATTTATATATTTAATTTGTCATTATGTACTTTTTATATGTATTATTAAAAACAGCATAACACAATAAATACAAAAGGTGGACAAAATATAGAAAAATACATAATATATATATATATTTATAAAAAGAACACCCAAAAAATTACGACAGCACAAGAATTACATTAAATATATAATAACCTAAGAGAGAATTGCCAATATAAAAAAAAAAAAAAAAACAAAGAAAAAAACAAATCAAAATAATTTTTATTAATATAAAACATAATTCTTTTTTCCTCTGTCATTTATATTTTGATATTGTTTATATAAATATTAGATTTTTTTCCATAACATCATAAAAAAATAAATCTTTAATAATAAAAACATATTCTTTATATATATATTATTAAATTATGTGCAACAAGTACTACATATAAATTTCTTCTTTTTTATTCTATACATATTTTTATATTGTATGTATTCACAGATATATATATGTGACCTCTACGTATTATTTTAAAAAAATATGTTGAATATAATTATTCTATATATATATTTTTTTGTTATTATATGGAATTGTTTGATTTTATTAGAAAAAAAAAAGGGAAACAAATGAATTAACAGCAGGAGAAAAAAAATATATTATAATATAATAAAAATGAACGAAAAAACAGTATTCTATGAAAAAAATAAATAAATAATTAATAAATATATATAAATATTATTATTATTAACATTAACTTTTTGTTCCAAATGTGCATACAAATATAATAATAAAAAAAATAATAATAAATATATGGTACAAATAACATATGGAAATAACAAAGCAGAGAGAAAAAAATAATGAATACTATCAAATATAAACACATATATATGAATATATATATAAAAAGTGAAATGTAATAATTGTTATAATCAACATATATAATATATATATATATTTATATGAAAATGGAAAATTATATCAACCGAAAATATATATATATATATATATATATATATTGCTATAACTATAATAATAGTGACAATAAAAATACATATATATATACGTTTGTTTTTTTGATCTTTATTTCTTATTATATTATACTTATTATTATACTATACTATTATTATTTCGAAATATATAATAATAATAATATATAATTTTTTATTTTATATAAAAAAAAAAATTATACCATTCTATCTCGTTCTATTCTCTCTTTATTATTATCTATTTATTTTTGTAAACATAAAAATGACATAAAGAAATACATATGTAGTAAAGATATAACGAGTATGCATAAAATATAATATCATTTTTCATCATATATTTTCATAATTTTTTATGATGCTTATATATATATTTGGTTTGATGATTTAGTATTGACTGTATTTAAGGGTATATGTATGTTGAATATGCATTGGTTGTATGAACATGTAAGTATGATTATGTATGTTAAATGTACGTTAGGTGTATGAGTATGTGTGTATGCATATATATATATATATATGTATTTACAAATATCAATGTATATGTTGAATTGGTAATATTGATAGTTTTTGGTATTGTTTGGAATTTTCTTGTTTTTAGGGGATGTTTTTTTTTTTTTTTTGGAATATATGCCGAAAACGCACATATATATATATGTATTATATAAATAACAATTATATAAAATATGCAAAACAAAATTCATAACATAATAATAGTTATTTAGTTGTGATGGATATTATATTTATTTTCACTTTAATTTTCACTTAAAATATAAGTTATATCTATAAAATAATATATAATAATCATATTTGTATTTGGAGTATCAATTTTTTTAAATAACACATATATGTATATTATCTATATATGTTTTGTATTATATTTGCATAAATATGTTATTATGTATATATATGATATTCATTTTCCTTTTTATATTAATTATATTTTTTATTTTATTTTCAGAGTATAATCATATATGACAAAAGTGAAAAAAAAAATGAAGTTATTTATCATATTATATAGAAGATTATTTACATACATATGAATATCAACGTTATGATGATTTGCGGGGTAAACAATTTATATGTCGAAATACTAATTAACGTACATGGGAAAAATGTATGAATGATATGAAGTTGCACTATCTTTCACAAATGTGGAACATACTCTTAAGTTTTATAAATTAGTTAAAGATGGAACATGAATTGATGAAATGATAAATTGTATTTATGCTTTTATAAAGTATTTTGATACATTAAAAAATCATTTATTTAATGAATATAAGACAATATTTACAGGAAGGGTGAAAAATACACAATGATTAGATATGTAAACTAAATTTATATGAATATCAATTATGTTATAATATGGAATATATATATATATGTATAGTATTACTCTATTTTATAAAAACTTAATGTAACATATATTTATTAAATGCTTTATATTAGCGGTTTTATAATGGAATATATAATGAAGAAATACAAAATATATCATATTATATAATTATTCGTGAATATCCATCAACAATTTCAAAATTCAATTTTAATAGTATCAATGTAGCTATTAATTTATGAAATGGATCAATCGGCTATTTATTACACATGCTAGAAAATGTTTTATTCCAAAATAAAAAAAACATATATACGTATAAGATTCATGATATTGTAGCAATATTTTAATGTTCTTCTTTTTCATATTGTTCCAGTTATAAATTTTTTTTTTTTTTTGTTTTAATTTTTTTTTTTTTTTTTTTGGTTTATAATTTTTTTTTTTTTTTTTGGTTTAATTTTTTTTTTTTTTTTGGTTTATAATTTTTTTTTTTTTTTTTTTTTGTACTCATACGTACTATCATCATCATTATAAAAAATAATTTAATTTTTAGAAATATTAAGAAATGTTTTTTTTTTTTTTTTTTTTATATTTATAAATTATGTATAAATTAAAAATAATTCCGTTTTTCCTCGTAATATGTATAACATCGCCTTACTTATTTAATATATAATAATAATGTATTTATTAAAATATATAGTAATTAATTATTTTATTACAACATATAATAATACAATTAATGCATGATAAATTGTAAAATACTATTATTATTTTAAGAAATATATATATATAATAATAATTATTATTATAAATAGTATATATATGTATAAGATAAAACACTACATAAATAAATACAATATATTGTGTAATAGTATATATAATTTCTCATTTTCATTAATTCTTTTTTTTTTTTTTTTTTTTTTTTTTTTTTGGATTTTCTTTTCTAATAATAACAAATATGAAAAATATTTCTTTGTGATAATTATATAATTAAAGAGTTGACTAATTAATAATTTATTTAAATATGTTCAAATATTTTTATAAAAATAATAATATTAATGTTTTCAACTATGTAGATAAATTAGAGAGAAAGGTATAACATACAACAATTTTTAGAACAAAAAAGAAAAAAAAAAAAAAAATACAATTACTATTAGTTCGAAAAATACTTATTTCTTTTATTATGATACACGATATTTATTGTAAATTGTTTTATATAATTGAAATAATACCAAGTTTACGTTGTAATATGTATTTAATATATATATACTAATATGTTCTTATATGCGTATTGTATACCTTTAACAATTATTTCTCTAAACATTTGTATATAATTTGCAACACAAAAAAAAAAAAACAAGTTGTTTGTATCTATAGTTTTATTTATTGTATACATATATTAATATAAAATTGGTATTACAATTTATCGTAGTATATAATAATAGAATTTATTAGAAATTAAAATGATAATTTATAAAAAATATGGAAATATTTTATTATATTATTTTTCAAAATTGTTAATTATTTTGTTCTTCTCAATAAATGAAAAAATATGGTTGCACTAAAAAAATATATTTACATAATGGGAAAAATAATTGTGTATTATAATACAAGCGTATAATAATATATTAAATATACGTAATGATTTTAATAAAATAAAATTAAGTATTTTATATATGAATTTTTTTAGTTATATTTTTAAACATAAAATATGTATCACAATAAATATGAAACTTCACTATATTAAAATATTATTATTTGTTATTCCATTAAATATATTGTTAACATCATATCATGTACGAATCAAATAATTATAAATATATATATATATATATAAAGTTTTATTGTTTATGTAAATATACAATATACCTAATCATTACGAAAATATATGTAATCATAAACAACTAATTATAACATATATATAAACTTTTTTTATAGGCACATAAGAAAAAGAAACCATCCATCACACCACATCATACACAAACCAATAGATCATTATGTGAGTGTGATACACAATCGTCAATTTATGATAAGGATACGGGTATGAAAAGTGTAATGCAACAATTTGTTGCTCGTACCTCACAACGTTTTGAAGAATACAAAGAGCGTTTGAAAGATAAAAGACAAAAACGTAAAGAAGAACGTGACAAAAATATACAAAAAATTATTGAAAAAGATAAAATGGAAAAATCATTAGAACAAAAAATAGAAAAAGGTTGTCTGAAGTGTGGGTGTGCGTTAGGAGGTGGCGTTCTACCTGTTTGGGGTCTAGTAAGCGGTATATGGTATGCGACATTGTCACAACAAGTTACTAAAGGGGCTATACAAAAGGGTATTGAAAAAGGTATAGAAGTTGGTTTGGAAAAAGTCATGGAAATAGTAAAACCGTCATTAGCTGATCAGGGGGTGTCGACGATGCCTGCAATTGATGGGGCAAAACTTATTGCTAGGGGTGACTTTTCTGATGGAGTGACACTTCATGATATATTTAAATGCATATACAAAAATATGTACGACCAACTGAGGACTGATGGACATCAAATATTTGCCACAACAGTAAAAACTATGGCTGAAAAAACGCCTGCTCAGTTTAATAATGAACAGTATCAACCAGCAATAGCAGCAGTTGCAAATGCTTTTGAGGACGCTAAAGCAGCTGAATTTGCAGCAAAAACTGGTTTATTAAGTAATACTATTATTGCTTCTGTTGTTACAATAATAATTATAGTTTTAATTATGGTCATAATTTATTTAGTTTTACGTTATCGACGGAAAAAAAAAATGAAGAAAAAAGCCCAATACACAAAATTATTAAAAGAATAGATATGTGTCTGATATTCTTGATAGATAGTTTTGTGTATGCATTACTTTTAATTTAATGTAAATTGGTTTTTTTTTTTTATATTTATTACATTTTTATAAATAATTTTTTTTGTTACCATCGTATTTATTTTTTAGTTATAGAGATAGTTAATCATTCATTATTATAACTTTTTTTAGAGACCTTTTTAATTTAATAAATAATGTATTTGCTAATTTATTTTAATTACTTTATATATATATATATATATATATATATATAATACATATAATTATATGAAATATTCTAAGAACATAATATAACATATATTTATTAATTTCTCTATATGAGTTGTTTTATAAAGGAATACATAATAACACAAATATAAAATATATATTATATTATAATATATAATTATTCGTGAATATTCATGAACGCTTTTAAAATTCAATTTTAATAGTATCAAAGTCTCTATTAATTTATGAAATTCATCCATCGGTTATATATTGAACATAATGCTAAAAAATACTTTTTTCTAAAATAAAAAAAAATATGTTAATACAAAGGTTATGCTATTGTAGCAATATTTTAATGTTCTGCTTTTTGGTTGTTCTTCGGTCGTTCTTGCTTTTTCATATTGTTCTAGTTATAAATTTTGCTTTCTTTTTTTTGTAGTAATACGTACTATGATCATGATTATAGGAAATAAATTAATTTTAAGAAATATTAAGAATTTTTTTTTAAGGTTTCTAATTACGTATAAAATAAAAATAAATGATTCCTTCGTTTTTTATAGTATATATAATGTTGTGTTATTTGTTTAATGTATAATAATATATTTATTAAAATATATAGTAATTATTTTGTTACATGTAAAAAAACAATTAATGTACGACAAGTTCTGGAATAGTATAACTACTATTTTAAGAAATATATATATATAGTAATAAACGTTATGAATATTATATATTTGAATAATATAAAACTATACATAAAATAATAGAATGTATTATGCAATAGTATGAATAATATCTTATTTCGTTTATTGTTATTTTTTTTTTATAAATAATACATAAAAATATATTTTTTATCATAATTATATGATTTAGTACTTTAATGATAAATGAACGTTCTTAATTATTTGTAATATTTTAATAAAAATAAAAAAAATAATATTAATCTTAGTAATAATATAGATAAATTAGAGAGAATTGTATAACATACAACAAATTTTAGAACAAAACAAATAAAACAATATATGGAAATTGATTTATTAATATATATGTATATACTATTATTTAAAAAATATTTTATATCATTTATTATGATACAAAATATTTGTTGTTAATTTTTTTTTATAAATGCAATATAACGAACATACATGTTTGAATAACTATTTCACATATATGTTCTAAAATGTTATTGTATATATATATATATGTCATATACAATTTCCAAAACTATGGTTTACACATTTGTAAATAATTTTCAATACAAACATACGTTGTATTAATACTATATTGTAACATATTATTGAAAAATATGAAAAGAATAAAAAAAAATAAAAAAATATCAACATTATAATTTATTTTGTTGATATAAAATTAAGTTTCATTACAAATTAAAAAAAAGAAAAAAAATTATAAAAAATATAAAATGTTTTGATAAATTTTTTTAATATTAATTTAAAAAAAAAATTTTTTTTTTTTATTTTTTTTTTTTAGTGCTTTAAATGAAAAGGCAAATGTGGTTCCACTATAAAAAAAAATATATTTGCATAATGGAAAGTTAATTGTGGTATATTATAAAAAGTATAATTATAATTATTTTTTATGTTAAACATTTTTAATTTAATTTATTTATAATATAAAATAAAACATTTTATCTGATTTTTTTAGTTATAATTTTAATCATAAAATAATATACGTATCACAATAAAAAATGAAAGTCCATTATATTAATATATTATTATTTGCTCTTCCATTAAATATATTGGTAACATTATGTGATAAATGAATAAAATATTGATAAATATTATTATAATATATAAATATATTACGATACCATATATATAATTATTAAGTCTTTATATTTATATAATTCATATATAGTTTAAATATACATATTTATAAACGTGAAAATATATATATTTATAAAAGTGAAAATATACATATTTATTAAAAATATATAAAATAATAAACAACTAATTATAGCAAACATATATATATTAAATTTTTTGTAGGATCATAATAAAAATAAATCATCTATCGCAGCACATCATACACCAAAAATATCAACTACTAGGCTATTATGCGAATGTGATCTATATATTCCTAATTATGATAATGACCCACAAATGAAAGAAGTAATGGATAATTTCAATAAACAGACACAACAAAGGTTTCACGAATATGACGACCGTATGAAAACAATACGCCAAAAATGCAAAGATAAATGTGACAAAGAAAGTCAGAAAATTATTTTAAAAGATAAATTAGAAAAAGAATTAATGGACAAATTTGCCACGTTACACACTGATATAAAAAGTGATGCCATTCCAACATGTATTTGCGAAAAATCGTTAGCGGACAAAGTGGAAAAAACGTGTTTGAGATGTGGGTATGGGCTAGGAACTGTTGCACCAACGGTTGGATTAATTGGTTCAGTTGCTGTAAATGTGTTGACAAAAGCTGCTATGGCAGCTGCGGCTCAAAAGGGTATTGATGCAGGTATTGCTAAGGCCATTAAAGGAGTAATATCAAAATTTGGTGTAAATAAATTAAATGGTGTTTCATTGGAAAATATTATTACAGCGAGTAATTTTAATAAACATATGTTTTATGTTAACGCTGTTCAAAATAGATATAATACTTTGGTATGTTTCCCAGAACCTATCGAAGATAGCAGTGTTCTCTGCTTTTACAAAACAAGTCTAGAAAATGAAGCTAGGCTTACAAGGTCTATAGTAGCTAACGTAAAAAAAGTTGTCGCAGATGCTACTGATGAAGTTACATTAGTTACAAAAACGGAGATTTCGGCCACAGAGACTGCAAGTACACAATTGTACAACGCAATTGGTTACTCCGTCCTTGCAATTGTAATCATAATTTTAATTATGGTAATTATTTATTTAATTTTACGTCATAGGCGAAAAAAAAAAATGAAGAAGAAACTCCAATATATAAAACTATTAGAAGAATAGATATGATGTGTTTGGTGTTTTTTGATATTGGCAGGATATATGGTACACGTAGTGTTTTTCTGTGAATATATCATGTTTTTTTTTTCCCATTACAAATAACTATATTATTTTTATATGTATTACGTTTGTATACATATAATGTATTTTATTATATGTCAAATTTTTTTGATTATTTATTGTATTAATTATTTTATTGATTATATGAATTTTTTTTTTATTTTCAAAGACTTTTATTCTTTAATACATCATATATTTTTTTAATATATATATTAAATATTAATTTATATGTGTAGGTATATGTAATGGTTTAGGAATATAAAATATGGTATATATGTATATATAATACTTCATATTAAATGTTATATAATCAAATATAACAAAAATACATATATGTTAATAATAATTATAGGAAACATATTATTCAGACAAACAGAGAAGGAGTAGTCTATATGTATATAATAAAAACATTAATATAAATAAATATTTTTATTTTGCACAATATATTACCTAAAAAACCTATCATATTATATATATGTATTAATTTATATATTTAATATCATGTTATGTACTTTTTATATATATTATTCAAAATATCATAACACAATAAAAACAACAAGTGAACAAAAAATAAGAAATATATAATGTATATATATATAAAAGAACACTAGCGCATATACGGAAGAAGATCAGTTACATTAAATAAATAAAAACATAAACCTAACAAAAGGGAAAATTATAGTAAATCAAAAATAAAAATTAAATAATTTTTATTAATATAACAATAATACGTTTTTCTTCTAATTTCTATTTTGATGTTGTTTATATATATATATATATATATATATTAAAATATATATATATATGGGTTTCTTTTTTTCATATTACAATACCATAAAAGAAAAAGTAAAAAAATATATTTTTCCATTAATTTTTTTTTAAATTATCTCCAACATATACTACATATAAATTTTTTTTTTTTTTTTTTTTTTACTCTATACGTATTTTTATATTGTATGTATTAACATAAATATATATATATATATATATATATATATATATATATATATATATATATATATATGTGACCTCTATGTACTCATTTGCAAAATATGTTGAATCTATGTATTATTGCTGTTAATATATATATATATATATTGTTTGTATATAGTATTGTTTAATTTTGGAGGAGAAAAAGAGGGGGACAAAAAAATTAAGACAAAAAACAAATAATATATAAAATGTAATATATAATATAGTAAAAAAAAAGGAAACTGGTAAAAAAAGCTATTGTAAAAAGAACAAAGGAGCAAAAATTAATAATTAATAAATATATATAAAAATTATTATTATTATTATCTTTTTTTTTTATTAAATATGTATACCAATATGACAATAAAAATAATAGTAAATATATGGCATAAATAACATATAGAAATAACGAAAACAACAAAAGGAGAAAAAAAAACTAATACATATTATCAAATATATATATATATATCTGATAAATATAAGAAGTATAATGCCATAATTGTTATAACGAACATATATATATATATATATATATATATATTTCTGTTAATGCGAAAATGAGAAATTATACAAACCGCAAATGAATAAATAAATAAGTAAATAAATAAATATATATATATATATATATATATATATATATATATTCTTCTTTAACTATAATAATACTAGACAAGGAAAATACATATATATATAATATTTTGTTCTTAGATCTTTATTTCGTATTATATTATCCTTATTATTATACTATTATTATTTCGAAATATATAATATATAAATGTATATATATATTTTTTTTCTTAATTTATATAAAAAAAAAATATATTATTCCATTTTCTCCTTTTCTCTCTTCGTGATTGTCTATTTATTTTTGTAAACATAAAAGCGACATAAATAAATAGATATATGCAAAAGATATAACGAGTATGTATAAAATATAATATAACTTTTCATCATATATTTTGATGATTTTCTTTGATGGTCATATATATATATATATTTTTGATGGTTGAATGGAGGAGGTTGATGCTATATGTATGTTGAATATACGTTGGTTGTGTGAGTATGAATGTAGAACATATGTTGGATGTATGAGTATGTATATGTCGAAAATATGTTGTTCGTATGAGTATGTATGTATGTGAGCATATATATATATATTAAAATATCTATGTTTATGTTGAATTGGTTATACATTTGAGTATTGAATTGTTTGGATTTTTGTTGTTTTTTGGGGGGGGAGGATTTATATATATATATATATTTTTTTTTTGGAATATATGCCGAAAACACATATATATATATATATATAACTAATAATGAAACACACATATATATGTGTTATATATATATATAATAATTATACAAAATATGTAAAATGGGAATCATAGCATAATAATAGTTATTTAGTTGTGACCCTTATTATATTCACTTTAATTTTAAGTTAAAATATAACTTATTTCTATAAAATAATATATAATAATCATATTTATATTTGGAGTATCAATTTTTGTACATAACACATTTGTATTTAATTTCTATATATATATTTTGTATTACCCTTGCATAAATAAATTATTATATTTATATGACATATATTTTCCTTTTTATATTAATTATATTTTAATTTTCTTCAGAGTATAAACCTATATGACAAAAGAGAAAAAATGTATGAAGGAATTTATCATATTATATAGAAGATTATTTATTTACATATGAATATCTACGTTATCATCATTTTAGGGGGTAGAAAACCTATATGTCGAAATATTAAATACTGTACATGGGAAAAATCAATGCATGATATGAAGTTGCACTATCATCTACAGATATGCAATATACACTTAATATTTATAAATTAGTTAAAGATGGAACATCAATTGATGAAATGATAAATTGTATTTATGCTTTTATAAAGTATAATGATACATTAAAAAATGATTTATATAAGGAACATAAGACAATATTTACAGAAGGGATGATAAATACAGAACGTTTAGATATGTAAACTACATTTATATGAATATCAATTATTTTGTTATATGTGAAAATACATGTATAAATAATTTTTCTGTATTAGATAAAAACTTAATGTAACATATATTTATTAAATGCTTTATATTAGCGGTTTTATAATGGAATATATATATAATGAAGAAATACAAAATATATTATATTATAATATATAATAATTCGTGAATATTCATCAAAAATTTCAAAATTCAATTTTAATAGTATCAAAGTATCTATTAATTTATGAAATTAATTCATCGGCTATTTATAGCACATAAAGCTAAAAAACGTTTTTTCCTACAATAATAAAAAAAAAGTTATCACAAATGTTATGATATTATAACAATATTTTAATGTTCTGTTTTTTCGATGTTTTTGCTTCGTTCTTGCTTTTTCCTTTTGTTCTAGTTATTAATTTTTTTTAATTTTTTGTTTTAATTTTTTTTGTATTCATACGTACTAGCATTATATTTATAGGAAATAATTTAATTTTTAGAAATGTTAAGAATATATTTTTTAACGTTTCTAATTAGGTATAAAATAAAAATAAATGATTCTTTGTTTTTTGTTTAATATATAATAATATATTTATTAAAATATATAGTAATTAATTATTTTGTTACAACAAGTAGCAATACAATTAATGTATGTTAAATTGTGAAATAGTATAACTCCTATTTTAAGAAATATATATATATAATAATACAAGTTATGAATATAATACATTTGTATAAGATAAAACCTTACATAAAACAATATAATGTATTGTGTAATAGTATATATAATTTCTCATTTCATTAATTGTTTTTTCATTTTTTTTTAAAATTTTCTTTTCTAATAAAAGTAAATATTAAAAATATTTTTTTTTGATAATTATATAATTAAATAGTTTAATAATTAATAATTTTTTTAAATATGTTCAAATATATTTTTTAAAAATAATAATATTAATCTTTGCAACTACATAGATAAATTAGAGAGGAAGCTATAACATGCAACAATTTTTAGAACAACAAAAAAAAATAATAACAAAACCTAAAAGAAATACAATTACTATTAGTTTGCAAAATACTTATTTGTTTTATTATGATACACAATATTTATTTTAAATTGTTTTATATAATTGAAATAATACGAATTTTATGTTGTAATATCTATTATATTCATATATGTTATAATAAGTGCTCATATACTTATTGTATACCCTTAACAATTATTCCTCTAAACATTTGTATATAATTTACAACACAAAAAAGAACAAGTTGTTTGTAACTATAGATTTACGCGTTATACAAATATATCAAAATAAAATTAATATTATAATTTATCGTAGGATATAAAATTAGATTTTAGTAGAAATTAAAATTCAAAATTAAAAAAATATGGAAATAGTTTATTATATTATTTTTCAAAAATTTTAATTATTTTATTCTTCTCAATAAATGCAAAAATATGGTTGCAGTAAAAACATATATATACATAATGGGGAAAATAATTGTGTATTATAGTACAAGCCTATAATAATATATTAGATTAAACGCATGTAATACTTTTAATAAAACAAAATTAAGTATTTTATGTGATTTTGTTATAATTTTAATCATAAAATAATATAAGTATCTCATTGAATATGAAACTGCACTGCTCTAAAATATATTTACTTTTTCTTGCATTAAATATATTAGTAACATCATATCAAGTAAGAATCAAACATTTATAAATAAATAAATATAAATATATATATATATAATGTTTTATTATTTATATAAATATACCATATACATATTTATAACAAATATATATAAAATAATATACTCCAACTAATTATAATATACACATATATATATATATATATATATATATGATATATTTTTTATAGGTATATAATAATAATGAACCATACGTAACACCAAATCATATACCAATATATACATCACGAGTATTAAGCGAAAAGGACATACCATCATCAATTTATGATAAGGATGAGGAGATGAAATCAGTGAAGGAAAATTTCGATCGACGAACATCTCAACGTTTTGAAGAATACAAAGAACGTATGAAAGAGAAACGCCAAAAACGTAAAGAACAACGGGACAAAAATATACAAAAAATTATTCATAAAGATAAAATGGAGAAAAACTTAGCAGAAAAAATAGAAAAAGGTTGTCTTAGGTGTGGATGTGGACTAGGAGGTGTTGCAGGAAGTATTGGATTATTTGGTGGGATTGCTATAAATATGTGGAAACCTGGGGCACTTAAGATTGCTATTGACAAAGCTATAGCTGCGGGTGCTACTAAAATTGCGGAGGCCGCTAAAGCTGTGGGTGATGCTGCAGGGGCGGCTAAAGTCATTGAATTAATACAATCAAAATATGGTTTATCAACTCTAAATGATCCAACATTGGGATCCTATTTTGCTACAACATCTTATAAAAATGCCTCAGTCATTACTGAAGCTGTTAAAAAAATACATATTGAGAAATGTATATTAGATTCTTCAGGGATTGTGATCTTCCCTTTCGGTGACGGTAACCGTCATATTCCTATTTGCAGGTCGGTGTGGCAACAAACTCCAGCTGTATCACATCAAGGTCAGACTATTTCACAAATGAAGGTTATAGAAACAACTGTACAAACTATGGTGTCAGACGCCGAAGTATCAGCTAATGCAGCCGCTGAGGTTGCTAGAAAAAGTGCCACTGCTAAAATCACAGAACAACAGACCAATGTGATAAATACTATATTTATGAGTAAGCAAACTGCTATTATTGCTTCTGTTGTTGCAATATTGATTATAGCTTTAGTTATGATTATTATTTATTTGATTTTACGTTATCGACGAAAAAAAAAAATGAAGAAAAAAGCACAATACACAAAATTATTAAATGAATAAATATATGGCTTCATGATATTAAATTCAATTTAATGTTTTGTGAATTTTAGATTTTTTAATACAAGGATATTATGACAATTTAATTTTTATAACATTATATTTTCTTTTTGTTTATTCTTATGTAGTTATTAAATTATTTAATTTATATTTATTTATTAATTTTTTAGTGAAATGAGTGTAAATTGTATATTTTTTTTTGCTTAGTAAAGATTTTATATAAATATATATTGTTTGTATATATATATACATATATATTTATTTATTTTACACTCTTTAAGAATACCTTGCAATATATATATTTTAAATTTTTTATATAATATATAATGGAATATATTATATAATTAATCTTATATTATTTTTAATATAATTATATTAATATAATATGAACTAATATGAATAAATATAAATTTAATTAATAACATTAATATTTATCATTTGTACAATAATATTTTATAATATATATATTACATATTTATTATTATTTTATATATCAATGCCATGTGTAAAATAAATTGTTATGTTAATTATTTTTTATGTTATTTTTTTTTTAATATTTTTTCCCTTTTAATATAATAAAATGTGTGTTATATTATTACAGGACACATATAAAAAAATATAATATATATATAGTAACAACAAAAATGTTTTGAACACGATATATCGACATATCAACACATTATTATATAAGAATAATGAATTCACTTAATGCTAAAATAAGAATTATTTTAAAATAGTAACAATATCTTATATATAATAATAATTATATTTATGAAATATCCGTTATATTTGTGACTATACTAATAAATATAATTAATAATATAGAAAATTTAAAACAATATATGAACATTAATGACTTGTAAAATATTAAAAATTAATATATATATAGTTTATTTTTTTTTATATATTTGGTTATATATAATTTATCATTATTATTATTAATATTATAGAATTGTAAAAATTACTATAAGTTTATTTTTAGAAAGTACAACTTTAAGAAAACTATTATTATAATATAATCATACTATTAATTTGTTATGTATTGTAAAAACATTATATGTTAATTTGTATAATATAAATATAATATATGTATATATATATGTAATGTTTACAACATAAAAATAATAAATATATTATAAGTATATTATTTATATTTATACACAATAATATAAATTACAGTATGTGACTATGTGGTATCTTCGAAAAAACTTTTAAATTGTATTCTTTTAATAATAGCAGTATATTTCTAATTAAATGAAAAATTATATTTTATAATTAGCTAATATACATTTCATTTAAATATCCTATTATATATATATATATATATATATATATATATATTATTATAGCATAATTGTGTAACATAAAAGAATAGATACAATAGAGAGAATTTTCTATCATAGAATAACGCTAAGAAACAAAAAGAAAAAAAAATAACAAGAAAAAAAAAAATATTAAAATACACATAAAAATTATTCTATTATATTTGCTTTAAGATTAATATTATATTTTTTTAAATTACAAGAAAATTTGTTATTATTTCCACAATAGTAATTATATTAGAATACATGTTAGGATATTTATTTGATAAATATTATAAGAGCTATTGTGATATATATATATATGGTGTACACCCATAACAACTATTACTCTACACATTTTTATGATTTTTAGAACAAAAAAAAGGTTGTTTGTAACTACACTTTTACTTGTTATGTAGATTTATAAAAAGATAATCTAATTGTTATTTATGTTATGTTATAAAATTAAATTTTATTATAAATTAGAAATTCAAAATTATAAGAAATGTAATATATTTTATATATTTTTATTTTTAATTTTAATTTTAATTTTAATTTTTTTTTTGTTTTCTTTTTTTTGTAATGCAAAAATTATTCGTGTACCAATGATACAATACATTTTTATAATGGAAATTAATTGTGTATTATATTATAAGCCTATAATAATATTTTAGGATAAATATATGTAATTCTTTTAATAAAACACAATATATTTTTATATATTAATTATATTTAGTTATAATTTTTATCATAAAATAACATAAATATAAAAGTAAAAATGAACGTCTATTATATTAGTATATTATTGTTTGCGATTCCATTAAATATATTGGTAATATTATATGTCATGTATGAATAAAATATTATTATAATATATTTATATATATATATATTGTGATAACATTTATATAATTATTAAATCTATATATTCATATATAACTTATATATATAGTCAAAATATAAATATTTATTACAAGCATATAATATAATAAATTACTACTAAACATTACATATATATGTCACCATTTTTTATAGGTAAGTTCCCCCCCAAAAAATCCATCCATCTTAACACAACATCATACACCAATATATACACCACGAGTGTTAAGCGAAAAGGACATAAAATCGTCAAATTATGACAATGACCCACAAATGAAAAAAGTAATGAAAAAATTTCAGGATAGTACATCAGAAAGATTACGCGAATATGATGAACGTATGAAAGAAAAACGCCAAAAACGTAAAGAAGAACGTGACAAAAAAATACAAGAAATTATTGAAAAAGATAAAATGGAAAAATCATTAGCAGAAAAAGTAGAAAAAGGATGTCTTAAGTGTGGAGTTGTGTTGGGAGGTGGTGTTCTACCAGTTTGGGGTATGATCACAGGATTATGGTATGCCACATGGTCACAATATGTTGCTATTGCAGTTGCTGAGGCTGCAACAAATGCGGGTATTGAAGCAGGTGTAAAAGTAGGTTTGGTTAAAGTAACGGAAATAGCAACAAAGACATTAATTAAATCAGGAGGTGAGATACCTACAATGGATGTGCTAGTAAAGATGACTACAGGTATTTCTGCCGATAACGTAACGCTTTCTGGTATATTTAATGCCTTGAATAGTGCTATGCCCAACAAATTTTATTCTGGAGATTATTCTCAATTTTCTTTGTTGGTACAACAAGCAGCTCAAACTCCTAAGCCATTTATTAGAGAATATGCTACACAAGCAGCAGAAGTCACGAAAGCATTTGCTGATGCTAAAGCGGGTGTATTAACACAAGCAGGCAATGCAACTAGTACTTTAACTACTGCTATAACTGCTACTGTTATTACAATTGTAGTCATAGTTTTAATTTTGGTAATTATTTATTTTATTTTACGTTATCGACGAAAAAAAAAAATGAATAAAAAAGCTCAATACACAAAATTGTTAAAGGAATAGATATGATTACTTTATGTTATTCTTGATAGAGAGTTTTGTGTATTCAGTATTATTAGTTTAATGTAAAATGTTTTTTATCATTATTTTGAGTGCTTATATTTTTATATGTATTAAGTGAACATATATAATGTATTCTGTTATGTGTCAATTTTTTTGATCATTTATTGTATTAATTATTTTATTTATTATATTAATTTTTTTTTTTTTTTAGAAAAACTTTTATTCTTTGATAACTAATATAGTTTTTTAATATATATATATTAAATACTTAACTCATACGTGTTTGTATATGTAATTGTTTAGGAACAATAATACAGCACATATATACATGTATATTTATATAATACCTGATACTAAATGTTATATAATCAAATATAACAAAAAAACATATATGTTAATAATAATTATTAATTGTAGGAAACATATTTTTTTTAAAAAGAATTAGTCCATATATATATAATAAAAAAATTAATATAAATAAACATTTTTATTTTGTCAAATATATTACCTACAAAAACCTATCACATTATATATATATTAATATATATATATATATATTAATTTATATATTTCATTTGTCGTTATGTATTTTTATATATTATTAAAATTATGAGAACACAATAAATACAAAAAGTGGACAAAATATAAAAAATACATAATATATATATATATTTATAAAAAGAACACTAACAAAAATACGACAGCAGAACAATTACAGTAAATAAATAATATTACAGGCATAAAAAAAGGAAACAATATAATAATGAAAAATACAAATAATTAATAAAAATAAAATATTTTTTATCAATATAAAACCTAATTACTTTTTTCCACTAATTTCTATTTTGATGTTATATATATATATATATATATATATATATATATATATTTATTTATTTATTTATTTATTAAAAAGATGATATATTAAGATATTACATATATATATATATATATAATAATAATAATAATAATAATAATAATATAATATTGTTTTATTATTTTTTTTTTTTGTTGTATTATTATTTTCTAAATTTTTTTTTTTATTTTATTTTTTATTTTAATTACAAAGATGGAATACTAACATATTATATATATAAATATATATATATAAATATAATTTTTTTTTTTTTTGTATATATAAATTGTCAGTAAATTTTTAGATAAATGCTTATATATTTTTCTCATATGTACATCTTTGCTTGGTGTTCATAGCTATTGTAGAAATCTATTTATCATTCAAAATATTGTATGTACAAATTGTATACAATAAAAAATATTTGACAGTAGTGTTATTATGAGAAAAAACAAAAAAATAAATATATATGTTTTATTCTCTTTAATTAATATATTTATTGTATAATATAATTTTATTTAAAAAAAAATTTAATTTTAATAAAATTGTAATAAATTGTAGTACATATGAGTTTTCATTTTAGTTTTTAAATAAATATAATGTTTAAATATATGGAAAGGTTATTTATTATAAATAATAAATAGGATACTTTAAAATACGCAATAAAGAAAAAAAAAAAAAAATTCCATTATATATTTAAATATAAAAGTAAAAAGAAAAGGAAAAGCATATATTTAGTGTGCATATAAAATAACTATTCGTTTATATTTTGTAGCTCTTTAATTAATATTTTATAATAAAAAAAAAATAATAATAATTATATATTTTTATATATTTTCAATTTGATTTGTGTGTATGTGTGTGTTATAGAATATATATTGTAATATATAATAATATATACTTAAAAATATATTTTTCTTTGTAATTTTAAAATATAGTTATAGTAATATATTAATTCTGAAAAAATTATAGAGTACATTTTTAATGTAAAATTTTTATGTTTTCCTTAAATCATTCATTTATGTTTTTTAAATATGTAACTCATAGGCACACACTTATTATCAGTTATTTTATTTTAATGAATAAATAAAAAAAAAGAAAATGAAAAAAGTGTATAAAAAATGTGTAACGTAGTAAAATATATACACCAAAATGAATGTCCTCAAGAAAGAAGAAAAAATCAATATGTAGTGAAAAAAATATAAACAATATGGACAAAAAAAATTTCAGGAAAAATGTATTATATATAAAGGTACTGAAAATATTTTTTTCTAAATAAATATATATATATATATTTATAAAATGCTTATATATAAAAAAAGTTAATATATTAAATTATATGTAATGAAAAAATATAAACTGGATATATAAATTATGCTATAACTAAAATAAAATATAAAATATCACGGTATATCAATAACTTAAGAGATTAAATATATATATATACTTTTCATTATCTCTTTAAATATTGATAAATATATACATGTTATTATTTAATTTTTTTTTTTTCATTTATATTTAAATATTTTTAACTTTTTATATAAATAAAAAATTATTATATATATGTGTGATGTTTTGAGGGAATTTTTATAATACTTATTCACAAAAAGTGAAGTTTGAAAAATAAATGTATTTATTTTGAAATACATATTTTGCCAAAAGAATATAAAATAAGTAACATGAATTATATATAATGTATTTAAATAATTAGATATATTAATATTATTAAATTATTGTTTTAAAAGTAATATATTTGAGAAATAAAAAAAAATTGTAATTTTCTTTATGCTTTTTATATACAAATATTTATATATATATACAATTTTGAACATTTTATTTTTTTATGAAATTGGTGTTTAAATATATTCTTTTTAAGTAAAAAAATAAAAATGTAAATAAAAATAATATAAAATGTAACTTAGTATAAGATACAATATTTAAAAAAAAAACAAAAGAAATATTGTCCTTTCAAAAAATCAAATGTTTTATTTACGTTTCATAAAATAGAATACATTTAATTATTTTTGATAATATATTGATATATATGATCATTAATTAACATATAATTATTATGTAAAATTTTATATTTTGATTGTATATTATATATTTTATATAAAATTTGTATAAAGAATTTTATTATAAAACTTAAAATCTATATATATCAAAAGAGTAAAAATAATTAAAAATTATAGTAATTATCATTTTGACATGAATTTATGTTTATTTGTTTCTATTAAAAAAGTTCTATAAAAATATTATATGCAAAATAATTAACTCATATAACATTACTTTATTATGTGTTTCTTTTTTTTGTAAAGTATATATATATGTTCAAAACCCTTTTTTTAAATATATAATGTGTATGAAAATCATTTTTGTTTAAGAAAATATTATTAAAATAATATTATTTATGTAACACAAATTTTATAAAATATAATTCATATATCATTAACAAGTAAAATTTTTCATATTCCAAAAATTCCATTACTTACATAAATGTTTCTTGCATTCATGTTTCAATGATCTTTTTCTTCTTCTATACAGCCATATATATAATATTATAAGTACAACAGCTAATATAAGTAGAACGAAAGATGCAATACAACAACCTCCAAAAACTGCATTAGCAGCACCTGCGGCAGTTCCAGCAGCTTCAGTAACAGCAGTTGTACAGCCAGAACTTGCTTCAATAGCTCCAACAATAGATGAACCCTGAAACATATTAGGTATAGTGATAGAGGATGCGTATTCACTACAGGTTGGCGTTATACTGGTAATATGTTTGAAGGCAGAAACGGCAGCATTTTTTGCAGTTATCAAACCTATCAATGTTACGAATACACTGCCAACTGAGCAAGAACATATACCACGGGTACATCTATGTTTTAAGTGTTTTAAATATTTATCTTTTCCTTTTGTAGTTGCTAGTTTTGCATTATTAGTATTGGTACATTCACATGATGAAGAATGTTCATCATCATTTGGGTATATACCCGATTTTAACATAATATGATTTCCATCACCAAACACTTCTTCATATGTTTCCAATAAATCGTTTTCTGTCGTTGACATAGGTTGTGTACCATGTCCACCTGTTATCTTTCTTCCGTTTTTTTCTACTAGTTCTTTTAATTGTTCATATGGTTCATGAGTTTGTTGGTATTTTTTTATTGCTTCCTCGTTCAATTTGTCAATTATTTCTTTCAGTTCATGGTCATTATGATAATGTGGATTATGGTTTTGTGCTTGTGCTAAGAGCCTTGATTTAATCGTTGTTCTTTGTGTGTTATTTGATACGAAACTTCTATTATAATAACTATTTTCACAATTTTCCTAAAAGAAAGGAAGATTAATAAATATATATTGAAAATGTAATAATTCTTTTATTATATATTTATGGTATAGTCATAATGATGTATTTTTTTACATACATTATGGGGTAATACTAAAATATCTATCAAAAAGTTAAATAATAATATTTTAAGGTAATATGTGTTCATTTTTAATACAAAAAAAAAAAAAAAAAAAAAAATAATATGTTATATTTCAAGTTATAATAATTTAATTTGTATCAACGATGTATTTTTTCTTCTAATGTATAATTTAAATAATAAATTGATAAGCGGAAATTTTCTTATAATTTGATGATATAATAACATTATATTTTCATCATAAGTATAAATTATTTTATGAGAATATTCATGGAATATTTAAAAAAAAAAAATAAATATAATATAAAATAAATATAATTTTTTTCTTGGATTTTATATATTTATTATTATTATTATTATTATTATTTTTTTATTTTTTTTTTTTCTTAAAGTAATTTTGTTTTATATAAATATATGAATTATGATAAATAAACATTCAAGTAAATTTTAATAAGTATTATATATATGTTATAAAATTTTAATAAATAACAATATATTTTCCTGCAAATACACATATAAATGTGTGGATCAATAGTGGTTTTTTGTGTAAACCACATATTTAACATAATACCTCTTATAATATTTATCAAATAAATATCTTAAATTATATTATAATATAATTATTATTTTTGAAATAATAACAAAATTTCTTGTAATTAATAACATATAATATTAATCTTAAAAATAAAATAATAGAATACTTTTTATATGTATTTTAATATGTATATATATTTTTTTAGTTTATTTTATTTTTGTTGCTAAGTATTATTCTATGTTAGAAAATGCTCTCTATTGTATCTATTATTTTTATATTACTTAATTATGCTATAATAATGTATAAATAATAATATATAAATATATATATAATAGTATATTTAAATGAATTATATATTAGCTAATTATAAAATATAATTTAATAAATTGAAAATATACAATTATTACAAGAATACAATTTAAACGATTTTCAAAAGATACCACATAGTGACATACTGTATTTTAAATGACTGTATATAAATATGAATAGTATAATCATTTTGTATTTATAATTTGTATGTTGTAAATATTAAATATATAAATTGTACATACATATAATATCAAATGTAATATATTATTTGTACAATATATAAAAAACTAATGGTAAGATTATATTATAATAATAGTTTTCTTAATGTTGTACTTTTTAAAAATAAACTTATAGTAATGGCTACTATTCTATAATAACAACAACAATAATAATAATAATAATAATAATAATAATAATAAACATTTTATAAAAATATATAAATAGAAAAAATAAATTATATATATATTTATTTTTAATATTTTACAAGTTATTAATATTTATATTTTGTTTAAAATTTCCTATTATATTAATTATATGTAATAGTATAGTCAAAAAAACAGATATGATATAAATATGATTATTCTAATACAATTATAATGATTATATATTATATTGTTACTATTTTATAATAATGTTTATTGTTAGATTAGGTTAATTCATACCTATTATATTATAATGTGTTCATATATGGATATAACATGTTCAAAATATTTTGTTCTTTCAATATATATACATATATATATTATATTTTTTTTATATGTGCCTTGTAATAATATAATACATATTTTATTAAAAGGGGAAAAAATTAAAAAAAAAAAAATGGATAGAATATAATTAACATAATATTTTTTTTTACGTATGACATTCTAATATAAAATAATAATAAATATGTATTATATATATTATATAAATAAATTGATATAAATGATAAAAATAAATGTTATTAATTAAATTTATATTTATTTATATTATATTATTATAACAATATTTTAAATAATATATCAATATAAGACTAATAATACAATATATTTATTATATAACATATTCCATTATATATTTTTATATGAAAAATTAAAAATATATATGTTTCAAGTTGTTCTTAAATAGTGTATAATAAATCAATATGTATTCATGTAGGTTCTTGATTTAAAAAAATATATATATTTAACTTTTTTCATTAATATATATATAAATTAAATAATTTAATAACCACATAATATTAAACAAAATAAAATTATAGGGAAAAATATGTATTGTTATAAACATTTAATTATCATAATATCCTTGTATTTTAAATCTAAAATATAGAAAAATTAAATTCAGTTTAATATCATGAAACCATATATCTATTCTTTTAATAATTTTATATATTGAAGTTTTTTCTTTATTTTTTTTTTTCGTCTATAACGTAAAATCAAATAAATAATTAAAAGTATAGTAACTACTAATACTATTACAATAAATGAAACCATTATAGGATTAGATAAAATAGCACCAGTATTTGTTACTTTACTCAGTTCCTGAGTTATATATATAGGAGTCATTTTCGCAGTTTCGGCAGTAGCAGCTTGTGTACCACGTGTGACAGCATTTTCTACATTTGTTTCTATGGCTTTATATGCTATAGCATGATTCTTACTTCCCCAAACGCAGAGAAGTTTATTTGGGTCAGCATTGACAACACATACTGTATTATATTCTTTTTTAATTAGTTTAACAAGAAAAGTAATGTTTTTAAAATTGTTACCGTTAAGAACTGTATTCAAAGTAATCCCACCAAAGTTGTCTATATTTAATGATGAATTTAATGCTGTAATAACTGCCTCAATACCAGCAACATTACCCTCTTTAATAGCTAACTGAATACCCACTTTCTTAGCGGCTGTCATAGCAATTTGTACCATACTATATACACCATATGCTCCTAACATCCCCAAACCTGGAATACCACCTCCCACATTTATTCCGCATCTCAAACATCCTTTTTCCACTTTATCTGCTAAGGATTTTTCGCAAATACATGTTGGAATTGAGTCACTTTGTATATTCGTGTCTAACGTGGCAAACTGTTGTGCCATTTGTTTTTCTAATTTATCTTTTAATATAATTTTTTGAATTTCTTTATCGCATTTTTCTTTACATTTTTGTCGTTTATCCTGCATACGGTCGTCATATTCGCGTAATCTTTGTGATGTACGATCCTCAAATTGTTGCATTACACTTTTCATTTCGAGATCATTGTCATAATTAGGCATATATAGGTCACACTCGCATAATAATCTGGTGGTTGGTATTTTTGACGTCCTTGGTGTATGAAGTGTGATAGTGCTTTTATGGTTACTTTGATTATGCACCTATAGAAAATGATGACATATATAAATATGTAATGTTAAGTTGTAATTTATAATTATATATATTTGTATTAAATATGTATATTTTTACGTTTATATATATATGTATATTTTGACTATATATATATATATTATATTATAATATAATTATATTAATCAATATTTAATATATATTTAACATGGAATTACCAATATATTTAATGGAAGAGAAAATAATAATATATTATTATAATGGACTTTCATTCTTTATTGTGATATTTATATTATTTTATGATAAAAACTATAACTCAAAAAAATCACATAAAATATTTTATTTTGCAAATAAATTAAATATATTTAACCTAAAATATTATTATAATTAATTTAATATAATTAACAATTATTTTCCCATTATGTAAATATATTTTTTTTATAGTGGTACCACATTTGCTCTTTTATTTATTATAAAAAAAAAAAAAAAAAAGAAAAAAAAAAAAATTAATAATAAAAAAACTTATCAAAACATTTTACATTTTTTTTAATTTTTAATTTTTAATGAATTTTAATTTTATATCAACACAATAAATTATAATGGTCATTGTTTTTTTTATTTTTCTTATTTTTTTGATATTTTTGAATGACATGTTACGATATAGTAATAATACAACGTATTTGTGTGCTATTATTTATATGGAAATGTGTAAAACCATAGTTTTGGAAATTGTATATGACAAATATATATAATACCAATTTATAATATATATATGTAAAACGTATGAAATAGTTATTATAATATATAATTTTGTAACATTGTTGTTATAAAAACAATTAACAACAAATATTGTGTATCATAATAAATGATATAAAATCGTTTTAAAATAATAGTATACATATATATTAATAAATCAATTTCCATATATTATGTTATTTGTTTTGTTCTAAAATTTGTTGTATGTTAAACCATTCTCTCTAATTTATCTATATTATTACTAAGTTGAATATTATTGTTTTTATTTTTATAAAAATATTAGAAATAATTTAAAACCTTCATTTATCATTAAAGTATTATATTATATAATTATGATAAAAAAAATTATATTTTTATTTATTATTATTACTAAGTAACAACAAAAACAAAAAGGCAGTTACGAATATGAGAAGTTATACATATAATAAAATAGTACATTGTTAGTTTTACGTAGTGTTGTATGTTATACTAATATATTATATTCATAACGTGTATTATTGTATATATATATATATATATTTCTTAAAATAGAAGTTATACTGTTTCACAACTTATGATACATTAATTGCATTATTACATGTTGTAACAAAATAATTAATGACTATATATTTTAATAAATATATTATTATACATTAAAGAAATAGCACGACATTATATATACTATGAAAAAACAAGGAATCCTTTATTTTTATTTTATACGTAATTAGAAACGGTAAAAAAAAATTCTTCATATTTCTAAAAATGACGTTATTTCCAATAATTATGATCATAGTACCTATGAGTACCAAAAAAAAAAAAAAAATAATAAAGCAAAATTAATAACTAGAACAAAATGAAAAAGCGTTAACGAAAAAGGAACAACGAAAAAGCAGAACATTAAAATGCTCTTATAATATCATATTCTTTCTATTACCATATTTTTTTTTATTTTAGAAAAAAACACTTTTTAGCATTATGTGCAATAAATAGCCGATCGATACAGTTCATAAATTTATAGAAACATTGATACTATAAAAATTGAATTTTGAAATTCTTGATGGATACGCAAAAATAATTATATAATATAATATGATATATACTGTATTTGTTTTATGACTTATTACTTTATATAACAAACCATATAAAGCATTTAATAAATATATCTCATATTATGTTCCTAAAATTTTTGAAATAATTATATATAATATAAATACATAAATATATATATATATATAGTATTTAAAATAAATTAACAAATATATGATGTATTAAAGAATAAAAGTCTCTGAAAGAAAAAAAAAAGAGAAATTAATATAATCAATAAAATATATAATACAATAAATAATCAAAAAAAAAAATTGACACATAACAAAATACAATATATATGTGTAAAAACGTAATACATATAAAAATAATATAGTTATTTATAATGGAGAAAAAAAAAACATGGTACATTCAACGGAAAACAATACATGTACCGTACATCCTGCCAACATCAAAAAATACCAAACATCACATATCTATTCTTCTAATAATTTTATATATTGGAGTTTTTTCTTCATTTTTTTTTTTTGTCGATAACGCAAAATTAAATATATTATTACCATAATTAAAACTATTATTACAATTGCAATTATGGAAACAATAATAGTATTAGTTAATATAGTAGTTTTCGGTACGAATTTGGCAGCTTCAGTAGCTCCTGCTGTTTTAGCAAATTCACCAGCATCTGCTGCAACTCCTAATGCTTTTGGAGTAATGAGTCGAACAAATGCACCTTCCGTACTTCTCATACTTTGTTCCGCCATACAAAATGGACCTTGAATAGAGGTATCAGCACACTTATCAATTACTCCTTTTACAATTTTAAGAAGCTCCATTGGTTTAAAAAAATTTGTTGCAGTAACCTTTGGTATCCAATCTATGTAAGGAAGCTCACTTAATGAATATATTTTTCCTAATTCTTCAATAGCTTTAGCAATACCAGCTTTCGTAGCAGCTTCTGCAGTAATTCCAGCAACATAATTTGTCCATGCCTCATACCCTAAACCGCTGACCAGACCCCAACCGGGGGCGACACCACCACCCAACACACCTCCACATCTCAAACATCCTTTTTCCACCTTAACTGCTAAGGATTTTTCGCAAATACATGTTGGAATGGCGTCATTTTGTATATCAGTTTGTAATGTGGCAATTTTGTCCATTAATTCTTTTTCTAATTTATCTTTTAAAATAATTTTTTGTATTTCCTTATCACACTGTTCTTTGCATTGCTTTCGTTTTTCTATCATACGTTCGTCATATTCATGAAATCTCTGTGATGCACGATCCTCAAATTGTTGCATCACCCTTTTCATCTCCGCGTCATTATTATAATTAGGCATATATAGGTCACATTCGCATAATGATCTATTGGTATGTGTATGACTTGGTGTAATGGATTGTTTATTTTTATTATGCACCTATAAAGATTGTAATATATATATGTTATAATTAGTTCTTTATCATTTTATATATATTTGTAATAAATAAGTATATTGTGCCTATATGTACGTTATATGGATATAAAGATTTAATAATTATATATATGGTATCGTAAAAAATATATATATAGATTATATTATAATATAATTATATTAATCAACATTTAATACAAACGTAACATGTGATTACCAATATATTTAATGGAAGTGAAAACAATAATATATTAATATAATGGATTTTCATTTTTACTGCAAAATTTATAATTTTTTTTTTTTATGATTTAAATTATACCTAAACAAATCACATAAAATGTTTTATTTTATATTATAAATAAATTAAATATGTTTAATCTAAAATATTATTATAATTTATTTAATATAATTAACAATTATTTTCCCATTATACCAATATATTTTTTTTTTCTGGAACCATATTTGCCTTTTTATTTAAAACATTAAAACAAAAAAAAGAAAAAGAAAATAAAATTAAAAATAAAATATATCAAAATATATTACATTTTTTATAATTTTGAATTTTTGTTTTTAATAAAATTTAATTTTATATCATCCGATATTTTACAATTGAAATGGTTTTTTATATTTTTCAATAACACGTTAAGATATAGTAACAATAAAAGTAATATTTTTTTGTTGTAAAATATATACATATGTGTAAAGTAATAGTTCTTGAAGGTATATACAACATATAATTTACAATTCGGTAGAACATATAAGTGAAATTGGTATTGCAACTTTTATGTTAACAATATTGATATAAGTATAATTTTATATGATAATATGTGTTATTAAAAGTAAAACAAACAAAATATACATTTTAAAATTAATTAAACCAAATATATAATAATTAGGTTTTTTTTTTTTTTTTTTTTTTTTTTTTTTTTTTTGTTCTAAAATTTATTGTATCTTATACGTTTCTCTCTAATGTATCTAAAATTATATAAATATAAATATATATATATATTAAAAAGTATTTTAAAAATTACTTGTTATTAAAAAAATATGTGGTATAATTACAACAGAAGAAAATATTTATATTTGTGATTAAAAAAAAAAATATATTTAAGGAAAGAGAAATTATACCTATTATTAGATACTATATTTTATAGTGTTCTGTAATGTTGTACATTATAAGAATACATTGTATTGATGATTTAGAGAGTGTATAATTTTGATAATATATATTATATTATCTGTTAAAATATTATAGTATTTTGTAATTTATTGATATTTTAATTGTATGATTACTTGTTGCAAGGGTATAATCAAAACTATAGAATTTAGTAATTCTATTAATAGTTGTTATATATATATATATATATACATATATATATAGTACTTAATAAATGAAATAATGTATTTTCATGTTATATGTAGTTACTAATTAAAAAGGGGAAAAATTAATAACATTTATTAAAAAATAATTTTCATATATTGATAATTATAAATATGAGTAAAGGAAAAAAAAAAAAAACAGGAAGAAAAATAGAAAACATAAAAAATGTTATTATAATAGGATAAATTATGTTAACTAATATATTTGTGTTAACTTAGAAACATTTTTTATGTAGAATTATATGAAATAAATGATCGATTGATACATTTCATAAATTAATATCCATACGAATATTAAAATTGAATTTTTAATTCGGAAATTGTTGATGGATACTGTCGAAAAATTATGTATATATATATAATTTTATATTATATATAATAAGAAAAATATGTTGTATATATATATATATATATTATACAAAAACATTCATATATATATATATATGTATATGTATACATATTTTACCACATATATATGTCTTTATTGTTTTGAATTTCCAAAATATTTCATATAATTATTACATCCTATATATATATGAAAATACATTTTTCTTGACTATTAAAACAGTAATAAAGAAATATTATTATTATCATAAAGAAAGCAAAATATAGACAAATAAAATAAAAATATTAGAAAATAATTATAGTTTATCCTACATAAAATAGATTAATGGAACATATTATTATACATATATACCACATATATATCATATATTATAAAAATAATAAGAAGAATTGAATATCAAGTATGAATATGAACAATTACCATTGTATTTATTTATATTATATAAACATAATTTTATTTCGAAAATCTTTTCAATATATTACAAACATAAATTAGTTCGAATTATAATACGTCATATAAGGGTTTATTGCTAAATGTGTCACATATCATGATACATATATATATAATTGTAATATTATATTTATTATATCATATATAACTGTTGATTTAATACTATATTATTATGTAATATATATATATGTAGAAGCGTAATATCATAATTGCTATACCCCAAATAAATGATGTACATATATATATATATATATATATATATATATATATATATATTTGGTTTTATGATTAAGTATTGACTGTAGTTAAGGATATATGTATGATGAATATATGTTGTTCGTATTAGTATGTATGTATATGAAAATATCTATGTTTATGTTTATTTGGTTATACCTATTGTTTTTTTTTTTTTTTTTTTTTTTTGTGTTTTTCTTGTATTTTTTGTATTTTTGTTGTTTGGGGTCGATTTATATATATATATTTTGGAATATATATCAAATATATATATATATATATAACGAATAATAACGCACATATTTATATGTATTATATAAATAACAATTATATAAAAATATATAAAACGAAAATGATAACATAATAATAGTTATTTAGTTGTGACATTTATTATATTAACTTTAATTTTCACGTAAAATATAATATATTTCTATAAAATAATATATAATAATCATATTTGTATTTGGAGTATCAATTTTTGTACATAACACATATGTATTTAATTTCTATATATATATATATATATATATATTGTATTACCCTTGCATAAATAAATTATTATATTTATATGACATATATTTTCCTTTTTATATTAATTATATTTTAATTTTCTTCAGAGTATAACTATGTATAACAAAAGTGAAAAAATGTATGAAGGAATTTATCATATTATATAGAAGATTATTTACTTACATATGAATATCAATTTTATCATGATTGTCGGGGTAATAAACCTATATGTCGAAATACTAAATACCGTATGTGGTATAAATCAATGCATGATATTGGATTTGCACTATCATCTACAGATATGGAACATACTCTTAATTTTTATAAATTAGTTAAATATGGAACATCAATTGATGAAATGAAAAATTGTATTTATGCTTTTATATAGTATTATGATACATTAAAAAATCATTTATTTAATGAATATAAGACAATATTTACAGGAAGGGTGAAAAATACACAAAAATTAGATATGTAAACTAAATTTATATGTATGTCAATTATATTGTTATATGGGAAAATACATGTATAAATAATTTCTCTGTATTAGATAAAAACTTAATGTAACATATATTTATTAAATGGTTTATATTAGCGGTTTTATAATGGAATATATAATGAAGAAATACAAAATATATTATATTATAATATATAATAATTCGTGAATATTCATCAAAAATTTCAAAATTCAATTTTGATAGTATCAAAATATCTATTAATTTATGAAATGTATCTATCGGCTATTTATTACACATGCAAGAAAATGTTTTATTCCAAAAAAAAAAAAAGCCTTATATACGTATAAGGTTCATGTTATTGTAGCAATATTTTAATGTTCTTCTTTTTCATATTGTTCCAGTTATAAATTTTTTTTTTTTTTTTTGGTTTAATTTTTTTTTTTTTTTGTGTTTAATTTTTTTTTTTTTTTTTTGGTTTATATTTTTTTTTTTTTTTTTTGGTTTAAATTTTTTTTTTTTTCTTTTTTTGTGGTTTAATTTTTTTTTTTTTTTTTTTGTGGTTTAAATTTTTTTTTTTTTGGTACTCATACGTACTATCATCATCATTATAGGAAATAATTTAATTTTTAGAAATGCTAAGAATTTTTTTTATTTTATAGTTCTAAATTATGTATAAATTAAAAATAAATAGTTGTTTTTTCTTAATATGTATAAAATCGTGTTACTTATTTTATATATAATAATAATATAATTATTAAAATATATAGTAATTAATTATTTTTTTACAACATGTAATAATACAATTAATGTATCAGAAGTTGTGAAAAAGTATAACTACTATTTTAACAAATATATATATATAATAATTATTATTATTATAAATAGAATATATATGTATAAGATAAAACAATACAATGTATTGTGTAATAGTATATATAATTTCTCATTTCATTAATTTTTTTTTTTTTTTTTTTTTTTTTTTTTTTTGAATTTTCTTTTCTAATAATAATAAATATTAAAAATATTCTTTTGTGATAATTTTATAATCAAAGAGTTTAATAATTAATAATTAATTCCAATATGTTCAAATATTTTTTTTTAAAATAATAACATTAGTCATTGCAACTAAGTAGATAAATTAGAGAGAAAGGTATAGAATACAACAATTTTTAGAACAAAAAAAAAAAAAAAAAAAAAAAATACAATTACTATTAGTTCGAAAAATACTTATTTCTTTTATTATGATACACGATATTTATTGTAAATTGTTTTATATAATTGAAATAATACCAAATTTATGTTGTAATATCTATTATATGCATATATGTTCTAATAAGTTTATATATACGTACCGTATACCTTTAACAATTATTTCTCTACACATTTTTATGTTATTTAGAACACAAAAAACAAAATATTTGTATCTATAGTTTTATTTGTTTTATATATATATATATATATATATATATATATATATATAATTGTTATTACAATTTATCATATGATATAAAATTAGATTTTAGTAGAAATTAAAATTAGAATTTATAAAAAATATGGAAATATTTTATTATATTATTTTTCAAAAATTTTAATTATTTTATTCTTTTCAATGAAATCAAAAATATGGTTGCAGTAAAAGAATATATTTTTATATAATGGGAAAAATAATTGTGCATTATAGTACAAGCCTATAACTATATATTAGTTTAAACATATGTAATACTTTTAATAAAATAAAATTAAGTATTTTATGTGATTTTGTTATAATTGTAATGGTAAAATAATATAAGTATCACAATAAATATGAAACTGCACTACTCTAAAATATTATTATTTTTCCTTCCATTAAATATATTGGAAACATCATATCAAGTACAAATAAAATATTTATAAATATATATATAAAATTTTATTATTTGTATAAATATACAATATACAAATTTATAACAAATATATATATAAATATATATACATATAATATATTTTTCATAGGCACATAATAATAATAATGAACCATACATCATACAACATCATACACCAACCAATAGATCATTATGTGAATGTGACAAACAATCATCAAATTATGACAAGGATACGGGTATGAAGAGTGTAATGCAACAATTTGTTGATCGTACCTCACAACGTTTTGAAGAATATGACGAAAGGATGAAAACTACACGCCAAAAACGTAAAGAACAAAGTGAAAAAAATATAGAAAAAATTATTGACACAGATAAAAGGGAAAAATCATTAGCAGAAAAAGTTGAAAAATGTTGTCTGAAGTGTGGGTGTGCGTTAGGGGGTGGTGTTCTACCTGTCTGGGGTCTGGTCTGTGGTGTAGGGTATGCGGTATGGTCACAACATGCTACTAAACTGGCTATACAAAAGGGTATTGAAAAAGGTATAGAAGTGGGTTTGCAGAACGTCATGAAAATAGCAGATACGTCGTCGTTTATTCGGGGGGCTACGATGCCTCCAATGGAGGAGCTAGCAAAGATGACTACAGGTATTTCTGGCGATAACGTAACACTTTATGATATATTTCAATGCATAAACAGCAATACAAACAGCCCACTGCGTGGTACGCATCCACCATTTTTCACAACAGTAAAAAATATAGCAGGAAAACCGCTTATTCAGTTTAATAGTGACCATCGTGCAGAAGCTGAAGCAGTTGCAAATGCTTTTAAGAACGCTAAAGCAACTGAATTTGCAGCAAAAACTGGTTTATTAAGTAATACTATTATTGCTTCTGTTGTTGCAATTGTAGTCATAGTCTTAATTATGGTGATAATATATTTGATTTTACGAAGACGAAGGAAAAAAAAAATGAAGAAAAAAGCCGAATACACAAAACTCTTAAATCAATAAATATATGGTTTCATCATATTAAGTTGAATTTAAAGTTTTCAGAATTTTAGATTTATCAGTACAAGAATATTATGGTAATTAAATTTTTATAACTCTATATAAATTTTTTTTTATTTCCCTATGAATTTTTTTTGTTTATACTTATGTTGTTATTAAATTATTTTATTTATATTTATTTATTTTTTTTAGTGGAATGTGTGTTATATATGTATATATATATATATATATATATTTGATAAAGTTTTTATATATAAATATATACTGTTTGTATATATATGCATATATATTTATTTATTATACACTCATTAAGAATACCTTGCAATATATATATTTTAAATTTCTCATATAAAATAATATATATAATGTAATACATTATATATTTAATCATATATTATTTTTAATCTAATTATATTAATATAATATAAACTAATATAAATAACTGTAATTTCAATTAATAACATTCATCTATATCATTTGTACAATAATATTTTATAATATATACAATACATACGTATAATTATTTTACATTACAATGTCATGTGTAAAATAAAATGTTATGTTAATTATATTTTATCTTATTTTATATTTAATATTTTTCCCTTTTTATAAATTATGTGTTATATTATTGCAGAACAAATATTAAAGAAAATGTAATATATATATAGTAACAACAAAAACCTTTTGAACACGATATATCGACATATCAACACATTATAATATAATAAGTGTGAATTAACCTAATCTTAGAATAGGCATTATTATAACATAGTAACAATATAATATATAATAATTATATTTATAAAATCCGTTATATTTGTGACTATACTAATAAATATAATTAATAATATAGAAAATTTAAAACAATATATGAACATGAGTGACTTGTAAAATATAAAAAATTAATATATATATAGTTTATTTTTTTTTATATATTTGGTTATATATAATTTATCATTATTATTATTAATATTATAGAATAGTAAAAATTACTATAAGTTTATTTTTAGAAAGTACAACTATAAGAAAACTATTATTATAATGTAATAATACTATTAATTTGTTATGTATTGTAAAAATATTATATGTTAATTTGTATAATATAAATATAATATATGTATATATATATATATGTAATGTTTTAAAACATAAAAAAAATAAATATATTATAATTATATGTGGCACCTTTCGAAAACATTTAAAATTATATTCTTATAATAATAATAGTATATTTCGAATTTATTGAAAAATTATATTTTTATAATTAGAAAATATGCATTTCATTTAAATATCTTATTATATATATATATATTATTATTTATAAATTATTATAGCATAATTATGTAACATAAAATAATAGATACAATAGAGAGAATTTTATAACATAGAATAATGCTAAGAAACAAAAAAGAAAAAATATAAATATTAAAATACATATGAATGTATTCTATTATATTAGTTTTAAGATTAATATTATATAATATTACATAAAACAAAATTTTTTGTTACTTCAACAATAGTAATTATATTACATTATTTTTAATTATATTTATTTGATAAATATTATAAGAGCTATTATTATATATATATGGTATGCACCTTTAACAATTATTTCTCTACACATTTGTATGTTATTTACAACGCAGAAAAAAACAAGTTGTTTGTATCTATAGTTTTATTTGTTATATACATATATATAAAAATAAAATTAATATTATAATTTATCGTATGATATAAAATTAGATTTTATTAGAAATTAAAATTCAAAATTATAAAACATATGGAAATGTTTTATTATATTATATATTTTTTTTCTTCCTATTTATTATTTTTTTAATTTTTTTTCTGTTCTGAATAAATGGGAAAAATATGGTTGCAGTAAAAAATTATATTTTTATATAATGGGGAAAATAAATGTGTATTATAGTACAAGCCCATAATAATATTTTAGTTTAAAAATATGTAATACTTTTAATAAAACACAATATATTATTATATATAAATTTTTTTAGTTATAATTTTAATCATAAAATAATATAAGTATCACATTAAATATGAAACTGCAATACTTTAAAATATTATTATTTTTCATTCTATTAAATATATTGGTAACATTATATCAAGTACGATTCAAATATTTATAAATATATATATGTATCTTTTAGTTATTTATGTAAATATACAATATACAAATTTATAACAAATATATATAAAATAATAAATTATAATCTAATATAACAAAAATATATATATGATATATTTTTTATAGGCACATAATAAATATAAATCATCCATCGCACAAAATCATACACGAACTACTACATCACGAGTGTTAAGCGAAGGTTACACAAAATCGTCAATTCATAATAATGATACGGATATGAAATCCGTGAAGGAAAATTTCGAACGACGAACCTCACAAAGATTACGAGAATATGACAAACGTATGAAAGATAAACGTCAAAAACGTAATGAACAACGTGACAGAAATATACAAGAAATTATTGAAAAAGATAAAATGGAAAAATCATTAGAACAAAAAATAGAAAAAGGTTGTCTTAAGTGTGGATGTGCGTTAGGAGGTGTTGCAGCAAGTGTTGGATTATTCGGGGGATTGGGTGTCTATGGTTGGAAAATAGGTGCGTTGGCGGCTGCTGAAAAAGGGGCAATAGCTGAGGTTTCTGCGGCCATGGTTGATGGTGCTGCTAAGGGTGCTGAGGCATTTAAGAGCGCAGTCATTGCAGGAATAACAGAAAAATTTGGTGTATCAATTCAAGGTGTTCAGCGATTTGAATCATTATTTACTATAAATACTTATCCTACTATCTCAGAGATTGCTCGTGCTATAAATAGTGAATATGAACCGTCGTCATGCATATCTACTCTCTTTCACGCTGGCTCTGGCCCTGGTGCTCAGAAACCTATTTGCACATGGTGGAAGCAAAATGTTTTTACTACACAGACAATTCGAGGGAATCATGCTTCAATGTACAAATCTATAGAAGTAGCGGTAGAAAAAATCGTCTCAAATGCCGAACCTGTTGCTGAAACCGCTGCAAAAAAGGCTATTGAAGACGCTACTGCTACACTAACCCAACAAAAAGCTTCTGAGATAGCAGCTACATGTATGGGTCACCAAACTGCTATTATTGCTTCTGTTGTTGCATTATTAATTATAGCTTTAGTTATGATAATTATATATTTAGTTTTACGTTATAGACGAAAAAAAAAAATTAATAAAAAAGTCGAATACACAAAATTATTAAATCAATAAATATATGGTTTCATGATATTAATTTCAATTTAATGTTTTGTGAACTTTAGATTTTTTAATACATGGATATTATGATAATTAAATTGTTATAACTCTATATAAATTTTTTTTTTGTTTAATGTTATGTGGTTATTAAATTATTTAATTTATATTTATTTATTTTTTTTTAGTGAAATGAGTGTATATTATATATTTTTTTTTCTTTAGTAAAGATTTTATATAAATATATATTGTTTGTATATATATACATATATATTTATTTATTATACACTCTTTAAGAACAACTTGAAACATATATATTTTAAAGTTTTTATATAAAATAATATATAATGGAATATATTATACAATAATTATATAATAAGTCTTATATGGATATATTATTATAAATATAATTATATTCATATAATATGAATTAATATTAATAAATATAATTTTAATTAATAACAATCATCTATATCATTTGTAGGATATTATTTTTATGATATATATAATACACAATTATGATTATTTAACATTACAATGTCATGCGTAAAATAAAATGTTATGTTAATTAATTTTTTATCTTCTTTTTTTTTAATTTTTTTCATTTTTAATAAAATAAAATGTGTTATATTTTTACAGGAAATATTAAAAAAAAAAATGTATATTTATATATATAATTTTTTTAATATAGTAAACACAAAAATGTTTTGAACAAGATATATGTATATATCAACACATTATAATATAAGAATAATTAATTAGCCTAATCCTACAATAAGCATTATTATAAAATAGTAACAATATAATATATATTATTTATAATTGTATTGGAATAACAATATTTATATGATATCCTTTTTTTTTTTTTTTTTTTTTTTTTTTTGGTACTCATACGTACTATGATCATGAATATAGGAAATAAATTCATTTTAAGAAATATGAAGAATATTCTTTTTTAACGTTTCTAATTACGTATAAAATAAAAATAAATGATTCTTTGTGTTTTCATAGTATATATAATGTAGTGTTATTTGTTTAATGTATAATAATATATTTATTAAAATATATAGTCATTAATTATTTTGTTACAACATGTAATAATACAATTAATATATGATAAGTTGTGAACTAGTATAACTTCTATTTTAAGAAATATATATATATAATAAACGTTATGAATATAATATATTTGAATAACATAAAACAATACATAACATAATAGAATCTACTATGTAATAGTATGAATAATTTCTTATTTCGTTAATTGTTTTTTTTTAATAAAAAAAATTAAAAAAATATTTTTTTATCATAATACTATGATTTAGTACTTTAGTAATAAATAAATAATTTAAATGCTTTTAAATATTTTTATAAAAATAAAAATAATAATCTTAGTAATAATATAGATAAATTAGAGAGAATTGTATAACATACAATGAAGTTTAGAACAAAAAAAAAAAAAAAAACAATAACGAAGAATAGAAGATACGAACTTAATTTAGTAACATATATATATACTATTATTTTAAAAATATTTTATATCCTTTATTATGATACACAAATATTTGTTTGTTAAATTTTTTTCTTATAAATGCAATATAACGAACATTTATATTAAAATAACTATTTCATATGTATTTCATGTATATGTTCTAAAATGTTATTATATAGATACATGTCATATACGATATGCAAAAAATTGGTTTTACATATTCGTAAATAATTTACAACACACGAATACATTGTATGTTTACTATATTGTAACATACTATTAAAAAATATGAAAAAAATAAAAAAAAAATTTAATTGTTATTTATGATATGATATAAAATTAAATTTCATTAAAAATTAAAAAAAAAAAAAAAAATTTATAAAAAATGTAAAATGTTTTGATAAATTCTTTTAATATTAATTTTAAAAATTTTTTTTTTTTTTTTTTTTTTAATGTTTTAAATAAAATGCCAAATGTGGTTCCACTATAAAAAAAAAAAAAATATATATATTTACATAATGGGGAAATAATTGTTAATTATATTAAATAAATTATAATCATATTTTAGGTTAAAAAATATTTAATTTATGCATAATATAAAATAAAATATGTTATGTGTTTTTTTTAGTGATTTTTTTTATCATAAAATAATATAAGTATCACAATAAAAAATGAAAGTCCATTATATTAATATTTTATTGTTTGCGCATACATTAAATATATTGTTAACATCGTCATTAAAGGTATGTATGAAATAATAATAAAATATATATGTGAATTTTTATTATTTATGTAAATATACAATATACATATTTACAACAAATATATACAATCATAAACAACTAATTATAACAAAAATAAATATGATATATTTTTTATAGGTAAATACCCCCAAAAAAAATCCATGCATCACACATCATACACATACCAATAGATCATTATGCGAATGCGACCTATATATGCCTAATTATGATAATGACCCACAAATGAAAGATGTGATTGAAAATTTCAATAAGCAGACACACCAGAGATTTCATGAATACGACGAACGTATGGTCGAAAAACGTAAGCAATGTAAAGAACAATGCGATAAAGAAATTCAAAAAATTATTTTAAAAGATAAATTAGAAAAAGAATTAATGGAAAAATTTGCCACGTTAGACACAGATATACAAAGTGACGCCATTCCATCATGTGTTTGCGAAAAGTCGTTAGCGGACAAAGTGGAAAAAGGGTGTTTGAGATGTGGAGGTGTGTTGGGTGGTGGTGTGGCGCCAGGTGTTGGAGTATTTGGTGCAGTTACGATAGGTGCTTCGATAAATGCTGCTACGGCTTCCGCTATTGAATTGGCTGCTCAGGAGGGTATAAAAGCAGGTGTAAATGCAGTAATTGCAAAAATAAAAGAAATTCCTCTTTTTAGTATGCTTCTGCAAGATGTTGATTGGTCAAAATTCATTACTGAATCATATTATAGTACTGTCGATGGTCTCGTTAAAGCTGTTACGAAAGCCATCGATTGGTGTAAAAATGCCGGCACATCAGATGCAAAAATAGAACAAGCGCGCGCAGCCTTACCTAATGCGGCAAAGAAATTTGGAGAATACATAGCTGCTGGTGAAAAAGCTGCTGAAGAGAAAACTGCAGAAATGATTCCTGGATATACAACTCAGGAAATGGCCAAGGTAACAAATGTTAGTGCTATTTTTTCTGATCCTATTATAATTTCTGCTATAGTAGTAGTGACAATAGCTGTTATACTTTTAATTATTTATTTGATTTTACGTCGTCGAAAAAAAAAAAAAATGAAGAAAAAACTTCAATACATAAAACTGTTAGAAGAATAGACATACTTGTTAAGTTGATGCCAGGGTGTGTGGTACAGGAACAGTTTTTCTTTGAATGTACCATTTTTTTTTTATCTCCATTAAAAAAAAAAACTACATAATTTTTATTTGTATTAGGTTTTTACACATATAATGTTTTATGTGATAATTTTTTTTGATTATTTATTGTATTAATTATTTATTCATTATTATCCTTTTTTTTAAAGAACTTTTTAATTTAATAAATATTGTATTTGTTAATTTATTTTAAAAACCGTATATATATATATATATATATATATTAAATACTCAAGTCATAAGTGTGCGTATATGTAATGATTTGGGAGAAAAAACAAATGCTATATATATATATATATATATATATATATATTTTTTGTAATACTTTATATTAAATGTTATATAATAAAATATATAACGAATAAATATATATGTGAATAATATTATTAATTGTAGGAATTAGATTATTCAAACAAACAAAAAAGATGAGTCAATAATTATACAATGACAAAAGTAATATAGACAATTATATTTTTACAAATATGTTAACTACAAAAACCTATCGCATTATATATATATAAAGAAATATGTATATGTAAGAATTTATATATTTCTTATATTGTTATGCACTTTTTATATATTATTAAAACTATCATAACAAAATAAAAACAGAAAGTGGACAAAATATATAATATATAAAATGTATATATATATATATATATATATATAAAAGAACACTAACGAATATACGGCAGAAGAACAATTACATTAAATAAATAAAAACATGGACCTAATAAAAGGAAACAATATAGAAATCAAAATAAAAATGAATAAAAATAAATTTATTATTATCAATATAACATATAATTACTTTTTTCCACTAATTTATATTTGGATGTTTGTTTTATATATATACATATATATATAAGAGGTTTTTATTCATATTAGTGCACCATAAAAAAAATGAAAAACAAGGAAGCATATACTTTTTACATAATTAGGGTTTAAAGTATGTCCAATATGTGCTACATATATATATATTTATACTTGAATAGATATGACATGAACATATATTTATGAGCATATGTATTTATATATGTTTTTATATATATGCAATTTTGAATATGTTTTATGTTTAATATAAATAATATTAACTACTATAATCCTTAAAATAAATATATATGCATCATTATGCAAATGATTGTATATAATGAGACCACAAAAGAAGAAAATATAACATAATATATAACACAATATAATAATGTTATATGTATGTATACATATCTAGATATGATATGATATAATATAATTTATAACACAAAAAATTAAAAAAAAAAAAAAAAAAAAAAGGGGGAAAAAAAGATACAACAGAAAAAAGAAGTATAATATGAACTGCACATATAAGAAATTTAATATAAAAAGCACAAATAGAAAATATAATATATAGCAGAAATAATATATATATATTTCAGAAGTATAAAATATAATATATATCAGAAATAATATATATATATATTAAACAGGTATATAACATATAACCTACAAAATAAAAGAAATATATAAAAACAACACAAAAAAAAGGAAAAAATTACATATATATAAGTATTAGATATCCCACACATCTCCAATAGGAAAATTCACTTTCGCCATGTTTCTATTCTTCACACTCAATTCAATTTGAACCTTGGTGGAGTTTGGGTTTGGGGTGTAACCATCCACAGGGTTAATGTTTTCCACAAGGAGGGGGTTTTGATCCATGGGGTTGGTGTTTTCCACATGGTTGGGCTTATCCATATCTATTTCAATAGAAACATCAGTATTTAAAACGTAGGGTATATCACTATGTTTGTTGTTATGATTAGGTGTATCACTAAGTTTACCACTAGGTATATCACTTAATTTACCATTAAGTATATCACTAGGTATATTATCACTAGGGTTAATATTATCACTAATATTTTCTTTATCCCACTCTTCTTTCAATTTATCTAACATTTCCTCCTTACTATTGTTTTTGTTCCACTTTTCGCACATATCTCTATGTCTATCTAACCATTGATGGAACAAATTTATTTGATTGTGTAGGGGGTCACTGTTGGTATTTTTTGCAACACTATATGAACTCATATTTTTCACATGATTTGTCCCAAATAATTCATTTTCTTTTCGTTTGAGAATTTCATCGTAAATGTCATGAGTACCACTTAATGAATCATTAATTAAATCAATAGCACTATAAGGATGAGGGTTATCACTATAAGAACTAGGATTATCACTAATTGGATCATTCGTACCACTATATGAATCATTATTACCACTATATGGACCATTTTTACCACTATAAGAATCATTATTACCACTATTTAACATATCATAACTGTATTCCTCTGCAGTATGTAAATTTCTGTCATGTATGGACATAATAAAGGGTTTTTCCTCAGGTTTATCAAAGTATAAAGTATTAGGAAGGGTATTCAAAGGTAATTCCTTAGATATGTCTGGTTGCAGTACATCTTTTTGTTCATTTTCTAAATATTGAGATATGAAATTTTGTTTCAGTTCATTCCACTCATCATCACTAATGGGTGATGGTATGTCACTAGTTGGTATGGTATTATCACTAGTAGGTATGGTATTATCACCAGTTGGTATGGTAGTATCACTAGTTGGTAGGGTAATATCACTATTTGGTTCGTTCTTACCACTAGATGATGGTTCTAATACCACTTCTATCAATGTTTTGTATTTTGGAACATGTGGAACATGTAGGTCTATTTCTTCATATTCACTTTCTGAAGAGGAGGTAATATCAGTAGAATCAGACATGAAGGCATATTTCTCTTCATCTGTATCCCCTTCTATATATATGTATCTTTTTCCTCTATGTTTACCACTAGAATAAGGTATGTACCTATTTTTTGATTTCAATGTGGGCATATCAAACTCTCCTTTAGGTATATCAAGAACACTGAAAAGTTTCACAGGGGGTTTGGGTTTTCTCTAAAATAAAAAAAAACACATATATAGGTATATTGGTTTGTATGTATGTATGTATATGTAGGGGTATATGTATGTATGTAGGTTTGGGTATGTGCATGTGTATTTTTGGGTATGTATGTATGTAGGTTTGGGGTATGTATGTATGTATGTAGGGGTATATGTATGTATATATGTATGTATGTATGTTTGGGGTATATATATGTATTGGAATTTTTTTTTTTTTTCCCCTATATTTTTTCCCCCCTTATTTTTTTCCCCCATATTGTTTTCCCCCTTTTTTTTTTGATATATTTTTTTTAAGATTTTTTTCTCCCTTCTTTTTTTTTCTTTAATATTTTTTTTCTCTTCTTTTTTTTTTCCTGTATTTTTTTATAATTTCTTTTAACACATTTTTTTTCCCTTTTTTTTTTGATATATTATTTTATTCTTTTGTAACATTTTTTGTAGCCTTCTTTTTTAGGTAACATTTCTTTTTCCCTTTTTTTTTAATATTTTTTTTTCACTATATTTTTTATTCTTTTTTAACATTTTTTTCCCCTTCTTTTTTTCTCTTAACCGGTTTTTCCGCTTTTTTGTTTCCTATATTTTTTTAGTTTTTTTTTGAAGCTTTTTTTGTCCTATATTTTTTTATCTTTTTTCCCCTATATGTCTTTAATCTTTTTTCCCTATATTTTTTTATTTTTGTTTTATCATTTTTTTTCCCTTTTTTCCTTGATATATTTTTTTTATTTTTTTTCTCTTTTTTTATTTCCTATATTTTTTTACTTTTTTTTTAACATTTTTTATTCTCTAACCATTTTATTTTTCAATATATTTTAATTTGGTTTTTCCTATATTTTTTTTTATCTTTTTTTAATTCTTTTTTTTTAGCATTTTGTTCTCCACCTTTTTTTTAACATTTTTTATTTTCTAACAATGTTATTTTTCAACATATTTTTAATTGTTTTTTCCTATATTTATTTTATTTTATTTTATTTTTTTTTATTTAACATTTTTTATTATCTAACAATTTTTTTTTTGAATATATTTTTATTTTTTTTTTACCTATATTTATTTTTTTCATTTTTTATTTTTTATTAATATTTTTTCCCGTTTTTTTTACTATATTTTTTTATTCTTTTTATTTAACATTTTGGTTTCCACAGATTTTTATAAAATTTTTGTCCAAATTTTTTATTATTTTTTTTTTTTGCATTGTTTTTTCGTGTATTTATATTTTTATTGTTTTTTATAATTTTTTTTTTAATAACTTTTTTTTCTTTTTTTTCTCATTTTTCTTTTTGTACTATTTTATTTTTTTTATGAATAATATTTCTATATATTTATATGTGAATTTTTCCCTTGTTTTTATCTTTTTGGCTTTCCTCATAAAAACTCTATTTATATATGTCTTTTCTATTTTCCTCTTTTCCTATGTTTTTTTTATTGTCTTTAACAACTATATTCCTATATTTTGTTTTTATTTTTTTCCCCTTTTGTTGTTAGTAAATATATTTCTAAATTTGTATATTATTTATATCTGTTTTTCATTTCCTTTTTTCCATTTATCGTATTTTTTTCTAAGAAGTGCAATTCTATATTTTGTTTTTTCCTTTTTTTACTTTTTATTTTGTTTAAGTATATATCCATATGTTTTATATTTCTATATTTTCTATTTGTAATGGTTTTTTCCTTTTTTATCTTTTTATTTTAAGAACTGTATTTCTATATTTTTATATTCCAATTAATTTTTTTTTACTTTTTTATCCTTTTTTTTAAAAATATATTTTTATTTTTCTATATACTTTTTTTTCCATTGTTATATTTTTTTTTTACCTTTTTTTAAAACAATATTTCCATATTTTTATATTTCTATGTTCCTTTTTTTTTTATTTTTTTCCTTTTATTCTATTTTTTTTTTAAGAACTAGGTTTGCATAAATGTATATTTTTATATTTCTATATTGCCTTTTTATCATTTTCTTTCTTTTTTCGTATTATTTTTTTTAATAGGAACTGTATTTCTGTATTTGTATGTTTTTTTTTTTCATTTGTCATATTTTTTTTTAAGAACTATATTATTATATTTCTATATTTAATTTTACTTTTCCTTCTTTTTTTATTTTACTTAACAACTGTAGTTCTATATTTTCTTTTTCCTTTTTTATACTTTATCCTTCTTTTTTTAATTTTTTTTTTACAACTATATTACTATATTTCTATAATACTTTTTTCTCTTTATGTTTTAGTTTAATAAATATATTTATTTGTGTGTATATTACTTTTATCTTTTTTTTTAACCACTACATTTCAATATTTTTTTTTGGTTCTTTTTTTATATTTTTTTTTCTTATTTTCCTTAACTATTTCCATTTTTTCTTTTTTATACTTTTTGCATTATTTGTTTTTATTTTTCTTTAACATCTATATTAATATATTTTGTTTTTCGTTTTTTCCGTTTTTCTTGTTAAGAACTATATTTCAATATTTCTATGTTTCTATATTTCATTTATCTTTTTTTTTACTTTTTTATAAAGAACTATAGTACTATATTTTGTTTGGCCTTTTTTTTGTTTTTTTAACCAATATATTTTCATATTCCATGTAATTTTTTTTTTGTTTTTCCTTCTTTTTTTAACAACTATAATTCTATATTTTCTATTTATCTCATTTTTCTTCTTTTTTTTTTATTATTTTCCTTTTGTACTATTGTTTTTGTAGAAGATGTATATTTCTATATTTTTATATTAATTATAACTTTTTTTTCTCTTCTTTTTTTTCAATGTGTTATTATAGCAACTGTATTTCTATATATTTCAATTCATTATTCTTTTTTATTTTTTTTTCAATCACAAAACAAACACAAAAACACATAAACAACACAACATAACATATATTTTTTACCTTCATTAACGCCCAATAACTCAATCCTGTAATACCTATGCCAATACACCATGCGAGGGTATTAGATAACATGGCATTTCGAAGGGGTTCGGATAGTAGTTGGGGGGGTTTTGCTCCACGTGGTTTCAGTCGTTTTTTTGATCCTCTTGATTTCTTTCCTCCCGGTGGAGGTGTCTTTGGGGGTGTTGGAGGGACTGAGCCTTTGTCCTCGTTGACTTTGTTTTCCACTGGTTTTTCCTCTTTTTGCGTTGTTGGTTCTTCACCATTTGTTGGTTCAACGGCCTCTTCCGGTTTTTCCGCATCACCTTTAGGAATTGATGATGCAGGTTCACAAACCTCATCCTGCACCTTTTTTGTTTCCACTTGGTCTTTATCACAAAATGTCGGAAGCATCTTCTTCTTTTCCTCCTCTGTTTGTTCACCATCAGGAGGTTCGAGGGGATCAAGGGGTAGGTAATCGTCCTCATCATCAGGAAGGGAGTTGTCTGTTTGTGTGGTTTGGGGACACGGTTCGGTGGCACTATGTTTGTTGTTCTGTTCACACTCATTTGCTTTTGTTTCAAGATTTTTAAGCAAACAGTTAACATAATCATTATCCTCACTATTTTCTGAGTTTGCAAGGCATTTACATTTAAATAACTTCCCTAACTTCTCTAAACCGTTTTTATCACCTTTATCAAATATACCAGCAAATCTATTTATCCAATCTTTCAAAGAACTGCTAACCGATGATGCCATTTCAGTTTCACCATCTTTATATTGCTTATTAAGAAGGGTTTTTATAGTATTCCATTCTTCCAATTTTTTTACTATCCATACTTTCGCACAATTACAATTATTTACACAATTATTTTCACATTTAGATCCTTTATCATTCATACATGCCTTTAATTTTTTTTTAATTTTATAATAATCTTCAAAAAAATTTTCTAACCATCTTTGAAGCAATGCTCTAAGTGTGATAAGGGGGATTTTACCATTTGCTTGCCCATTGTCTTGTTCAGATTTACATACCACATGACCGCAGAATTTACGACATGTATATTTTTTTTGGTTAATAACACCAAAGATACCGGCCTTTTTACAATCCTCTAAACCATTTGTAACATCATCTCCACTCTTATCACTGACACGCATAAGAACTTCCTGAAGGTCTTCTCCCATTGTATCAAAGGTTGATGCATTAATCGTTCCTCCATTGCACGTCCCATTTATGCCATCACCATTGCATTTACCCTTATCGCAATGTATTTTAAATTCATTACATGGTTTACAATTTGTTGCTGGAACAAATGTATCATTTGGTTGCGTAAAAACTAATTTATCCCCACCATTATCCTTTCCAGTATCATCATTATTTTTAGAACATGGTCCAAAGTTATGTAAAAATTTTACAACATCAGACCATGTATTTAGTTTTTTACAAAATGCATCATCATCCTTAACACTTCCATTTTGGCATTTTCCTTTTTGTTTTTCAAATGCATTTTCCTGTTTTTTATATTCCTTTCCCTTTCTTTCTATCCATCTTTTATAATATCTGCAAGAATTAGCACAACTTCGACCTTCTAAATCATTAAAAGTACTGGAATCCGTAAGAAGCCTCTCAGTACATGTTTCTCCATCCCCACTATATTTTTGGTTACCACTATCATCCATACACTCCTCACTAATATTCTCCAACCGCTTACTTCTCTCCTTACAGAAACTCTCTCCCCACTCTTCTAACCATCTAAAATAGGTGGGGCGTGTAATAAACTCGGTGAGGGGGGTGCCAGGGTTTTGGGACTCGTTGTTGTGCAAGGCTTGGGTTGGATCAGGCTCAAGTTTGGCTTCTTTATAGGTATACTTTTTTTGGTATGTGCCACCGTCCGTATCGGGGTTTTTAGGTGTTTTTTCACCGGGGTTGTCTTTTCCAAAAAGTGCTTTTTCCACATCTGTATTCTTCACTATTTGTGTGCCATCATCATTTTCTTTGTAAGTCAGTGCACATATCATCCCATTCCACACCTGTGGTCCAATGTCTTTTTCCCACAAGGATTCAGGGGTTATATCACCATTTGCTTGGTTGCCAGGTTTGGGGGGACCATTTTGATGGCTTTTGAGACTGTTTATATGTGTTTTTATGGCATTTTCAATTTTGGTCATGGGGTCGTCCTTATCACTACTTGACTCTTGGTCACCACTAGTATTAACAACACTTTTCTTCAGCGCCCCCTTCACATCGACGTCACTTACACCAAAAAATATGTCTTTGTAATCCCCTAATGTATAAAACATCTGGCGCAAGAAATCTTGTGGGATTTCGCCACGTTGCAAGGCGGCCTCCGGGTCGCCGTTTTCATCATCACCATCACCGGTAACGGGTACAACGCGTATGGAAACGCCGTTACCTGCATCTCCACCAGGGGGTACACCACCTGGTATTGCACCGGGAACGCCCGGAACACCTTCTACACCTACACCAAGTCCAGGTACTCCAGCGCCTACACCAAGTCCAGGTACTGCATCTGCACCACCCAATCCTGCACCCACTAATCCTATTTGTCCCTGTTCCTCCGCCTGTCTTTTCTTCCATTCCGCCACATGTCGGTGCCACAAGAACCACGTTTCGATGGCGGCCGATTCCACGAAGGCTTTACGCAAGTCGTCGGCGCCGCGTAAGTTGGGCGAAGACGACTGCGTGGCCGGAGGGGAGCCCTCTGGTGAATCACCATTACGTGGTGTCTCAGCACTTATGCCGCCATCTTGTGCTGACGTTTCACCTTCGACTCTACTCGCTTGTGACTCGTCTGCACTCGTCACACTTGTGGTGTCCCCCAATTTCATTAGTGGTGTTACGTACAGTTTGCGACGTCGTGGCGGGACGCATATCGCACCCTCAGTGGCATCACCAGATGTAGTGGGGCCACTAACACCTTCGGTGTCACGAGGACTGCGTTTAAGACGTAAGTGTTGTCCGTCAGCTCCACCTCGCTCGGTGTCACTAGCTTGGTTGTTACTACCACGTTGTGTTACACACTTCCAACCGAGATGGCGGTTATTGCCACTGTATTTTTGTGCGCAGGCGGCAGTCAAATTGGTGGTTTCACTAAATAGGTTGGCCACGATTTTGCAGGCGTCGAAAGTGTTTGCTGGGGGTGGGGGTGGGACATCCTTTGGTTCTTCTGCCTCTGTTACCTTCTCTCCCTCTTTAGGTGGCGAATCCGACTCAGACGACTCGTCGCCGTCCTCCTCCTCGTCATCGTCATCATCATCGTCATCCTCATCGTCGTCGGCATCACCATTGGGTTGGTGTGATTCACTTGGGTCGGGTTCGGAACGTAAGCGACTTTGAGGTTTGGGGCAGTCGTTGTCTGGGTGTTTTGTTAGGCAATTTTGGGCGTCCTCTAATTCGTGTGCCAATAATTTATCCATTGTTGTGTTATTTTCTGTGACGCCGGTAGCACTATGTGTTGCTTCATCTTCTTCCAACATGTCCTTAATGTGTTCTGTTTCCTTTGATTTCCCATAGGTATCCTCAATAATTTTTAAAAGTTCATCCTTCTTCAAAAGATATTCAAGAGTTACTTGATACCCTGCTCCTGCAAGATCTCCCTGTTTTTTAAAATGTTCAACTATTTTTTTCCATTCTTCTTTTTCCTTTTGTTTAACCCATTTTAAAAAACATTTACACCTTTTGTTACAACCACGTTTACATGTGTTGTCACCTTCCTTATTTATACACTTACTATGTTCGTCTCTCCATTGTATGGAATCTATTAATATATCATGTACCCACTTCCAAAAAAATGCATTATAGTGCATACTTTTTTCTTGTTCTGTATCATGTTGGTCATCTTGAAGTACACAAAAATTAATGTCCTCACTGTCAGGCTCTTGTTGGTTTTTCTCCTTATAATAACATTTCCATGTTTTAATTTGATCCCCTCCTTTTCTTTCATCATCTTCACAAAAATTTCTATATTTGTTTATTATTCCTGACTTCCTTTCTTCAGCGGTAAGTATTGGTATCTCGGTAATTTCATACTGTCGTATTTCTCTTGCCTTTCTACATTCCTTATCTTCCTTAGCTTTCCACTTGTTCCCATCACTTTTTCGTTCTGCCCCGCACCAAGGACAGGGTTCACAAATTTTTGTTCGTGAAAATGTTTGTTCCGTATTTCTCTTTTGGAAATCAATAGAACCTGCTTTTCCCTCTTCTACTTCTACTTTAGGTTGCTTTTCGCATAATCCTTCTTTACTTAATTTTTCCAAAAAGTCTTCTACTTCGGGATAATATTTTCCCAGTATTTCATAAAATTTTTTTTCATATCCTTCAAATTCCTTCGCATTTGTACTTCGTTTTGGCCTCTTACTATTACGTATTGTACCATTTGCATATTTCTTCATTTCTTCAGCGTATTTTCGTTTTTGTTTGTCAAATTCTAGTTTTTGATTATCTAACCATTTTACAAAAGGACTACATGCAACAGAACAGTCATGACATTCGCCTTCAACAAAAACATGCTGTCCTCTAATTGTTTTTGTGCAATCAAATCCATTACCACTACAATATAAATTTCGTGAATCATCACGACATTTTTTTTTCGCATTTTCTAATTTGTGTTTTCGTTTACGGCAAAAGTCTTCCGCCCATTCCTCGAACCAACGT
>LT990238.1:133128-184639 GCA_900257145.2 Plasmodium billcollinsi
AAAAAAACTAAAAAATAATAAATAGGAAGAAAGAAAAAATAATATAATAAACTATTTCCATATTTTTCATAAATTACCATCTTAATTTCTACTAAAATATAATTTTATATCATACGATAAATTGTAATATTAATTTTATTTTAATATATGTGTATAACGAGTAAATCTATAGTTACAAACAACTTGTTCTTTTTTGTGTTGTAAATTATATACAAATGCTTAGAGAAATAATTGTTAAAGGTATACAATACGTATGTAAGAACATATTAGTATATATATATTAAATTCATATTACAACGTAAACTTGGTATTATTTCAATTATATAAAACAATTTACAATAAATATTGTGCATCATAATAAAAGATATAAGTACTTTTCAAATTAATAGTAATTGTATTTTTTTTTTTTTTTTTTTTTTTTGTTCTAAAAATCGTTGTATGTTATACCTTTCTCTCTAATTTATCTACATAGTTGCAAAGATTAATATTATTATTTCTAAAAAATATTTGAACTTATTTTAAAAAAATTATTAATTAGTAAACTCTTTAATTATATAATTATCACAAAGAAATATTTTTAATATTTGTTATTATTAGAAAAGAAAATTGAAAAAAAAAAAAAAAAAAAAAAAACTTAATGAAATGAGAAATTATATATACTATTACACAATACATTGTATTGTTTTATGCAGTGTTTTATCTTATACAAATATATTCTATTTATAATAATAATAATAATTATTATTATATATATATATATTTCTTAAAATAGTAGTTATACTATTTCACAATTTATCATACATTAATTGTATTATTACATGTTGTAACAAAATAATTAATTACTACATATTTTAATAATTATATTTTCATATTATTAAATATAACTCAACGTTATACATATTATGAGAAAAAACGGAATTATTTTTTAATTTATACATAATTTATAACTATAAAATAAAAAAAATTCATAGCATTTCTAAAAATTAAATTATTTCCTATAATGATGATGATAGTACGTATGAGTACCAAAAAAAAAAATTAAACCACAAAAAAAAATAAAAAAAATTATAAACCAAAAAAAAAAAAAAAAAAAATTATAAACCAAAAAAAAAAAAAAAAAAAATTATAAACCAAAAAAAAAAAAAAAAAATTAAACCAAAAAAAAAAAAAAAAAAAATTTATAACTGGAACAATATGAAAAAGAAGAACATTAGAATATTGCTACAATAGTATGAACCTTATACGTATATATGTTTATTTTTATTTTGGAATAAAACATTTTCTAGCATGTGTAATAAATAGTCGATCGATCCATTTCATAAATTAATAGATTCATTGATACTATTAAAATTGAATTTTGAAATTCTTGATGTATATTCACGAATAATTATATATTATAATATAATATTTTTTTTTATTTGTGTTATTAGTTATTACTTTATATAATAATTGATATAAACAATTTATTAAATATATGTTACATTAAGTTTTTATAAAATAAAATAATACTATAAATACATGTATTTTCCCATAGAACAATATAACTGTCATTCATATAAATTTAGTTTACATATCTAATTTTTGTGTATTTTTCATTCTTTCTATAAATAATGTCTTATGTTCATTAAATAAATCATTTTTTAATGTATCATAATACTTTATGAAAGCATAAATAATTTTTTTCATTTCATCAGTTGATATTCCATCTTTAACTAATTTATGAACATTAAATGTATTTTTCATATCTGTAGATGACAGTGAAAATCCAATATCATACACTGATTTATACCATGTACGGTATTTAGTATTTCGACATATAGGTTTGCTACCCCCAAAAAAAAAGATAACATTGATATTCATATGCAAATAAATAATCTTCTATAAAATATGATAAATAACTGCATCGGTTTTTTCACTTCTGTCACATATGATTATAATCTGAAGAAAAAAAAAATATAACTAATATAAAAAGGAAAATGAATGTCATATAAATATAATGATTTATGTATGCAAATATATTACAAAATATATAGATAATATACATATGTGCTATTTACTGAAATTGATACTCCAAATAAAAATATGATTATCATATATTATTTTATAGAAATAAGTTATATTTTAAGTGAACGTTAAAGTAAATATAATAACCATCAGAACTAAATAACTATTATTATGCTATGAATTTCGTTTTACATATTTTATATAATTGTTATATATTAGGATAACATCATGAAAAATATAACAAAAAATGTTTTAGAAAAATCTCTTTATTCCTTTTATTCTTAATATTATGTATACCTTTGTGTTCTATTCATTCACGTTTTATAAAATTGACATATTCTTAATAGGTAGTTGTATAATATAATTATAAGGTAATATAATTAATATCATCATAATAATCATTATCATAATAAATATCATTGTTTTATTATGACTGTTTTACCATCATATAATATTTCTGTAAAACAAATTACATATAGGTCTGTTAGACACACATATTATAATATGTTATGGTACAATTATTGTGATCCTTATTTTTATATATATGTATAATTATCTATGATAAATATCATATCAATAAACATGTATAATATTAGGGGTGCTATCACCATTTTAACAATCTATACATACATCTGTATAGGTTTATATTGTTAATCCGATATAAAAGATTTCAATGCAATTATAAAATTTGATTTATTGTGATACATAATTTTTTATATTTTAGTAAAATTTATATTCGATTGATGACAGACAGTTATATGGATATTTATGTTTCGTTAGAATGGTTATTTTGTTTATTAATAATATACATATACATATATATATATATATATATATATATATATATATATATAATCTATAATTTATGAAAAGAAAATAAAAAATTAAAATCATTAGATTTTAAAATAAGTTCACCCTGAATGTATCGTAGAATTTATTATTGGAATAATATGGAATTTTTATACACTTAAGAATGTTTCATTACCATTATTATTATATATATGTAAAATTGAGATAAAAATATAAATTAATTTGGACGAAAATTTAAATATATATATATATATTAATATTTATTATTATAATAATAAAAACAAATAACATAAATTAGAACTTACAGTATATATGTATATATATTTTTATAGTTCTTTATAATTATTATAGAACTATATCTAATCATAATATAATGTATTATTATATTAATATTCAATAATATACATATATGTAATTATTCCATACTATCCATAAATAAAATAGAAATTACGATGTGTTAACACAATTATTCATTTACAAAATGTAAAGATTTGTTTATTTTACATATAATGTTTCAGTAAGATCTGTTCTCATATGAACCAATATATATATATATATATATATTTTTCATTATCATTATTTATAATATATTTTTTACGTTATATATATGTTATGTTGTGTTTTTTATTTTTGTTTTGTTTTTTCTTTTCTTTTTCAAATTATACATACTATTATTATGATAGGAAATAGTTACCATTTAGAAACAATATACAAATAATATATATATATATATATATTATTAGTAATTGAACATAACAGAAAAATATATTTTTTGTAATCGTATTTATTATATTATATAAAGTCGTATATTTCTTTTCAATATATATATATAATAATAATAAATATATTTTTTTTATTTAAATATATAAATATATTGTTATAACTAGTAATCATATAATTATTATATAAATAAATTCTAAAATATCATATTTACCATTTTAATATTTAATATAATACATAAATTATTAAAATATTACATTAATTTCTGCATTATGAATAGAATATATTTGTATAACGTACAACACTACACAAAACTATACAATAGTATTTTATTATGTTAATACTTTCTTTTTTCTTAAATTTATTTTTAATATTATATATAAATATTTTTTTTTTTTAATAGAATATAATTTTAAAAATATATATATTTATATTTATATAATTTAAGATACATTAGAGAGAAAGGTATAACATACAATAAATTTTAAAACCAAAAAAAGAAAAGAAAAATAAATACTTTGTTAAAATATATTTCTTTTAATTACTTTTAAAATATAAATATATTGTTTGTTTTACTTTTAATAATACATATTATGATATTCAATGGTTCTCATATAACAACAACATTGTGAATATACATGTTGCAATACCAATTCGGCTTATATGTTCATCACCATTGTAAATTATATGTGGTTTACACTCATAAGAACTATTACTTTACACATATGTATATATTTTATAACAAAAAAATAAAAGTTGTATTGTTACTATATCGTAACGTGTTTATGAAAAATATAAAAAAACATTTTATTTGTAACTTATCGTATGATATAAAATTAAATTTTATTAAAAATTAAAATTCAAAATTTTTAAAAATGTGATACATTTTCTTATATTATTCTTTTAAAAAATTTAATTATTTAATTCAATTTTTTTTTTTTTTTTTTTTTTAGTGTTTTAAATAAAAAAGCAAATATGGTTCCATTATAAAAAAATATATATTTACATAATGGAAAGATAATTGTGGTATATTATAAGAAACATTATAATATTTTATGTTAAACATATGTAATTCTTTTAATAAAACACAATACATTCTTATATATGTATTTTTTTAGTTATAAGTTTTATCATAAATTATTATAAATATAGCAACAATAAAAAATGAAAGTCCTTTATATTAATATATTATACTTTTCTCTTCCATTAAATATATTGGTAACATTATATCATTTATGAATAAAATATTCATAAATATAATTATTATATCTATATATCCATATATCGTACATATAGCTAAAATATACATATTTATTACAAATATATAAAATAATAAATTCCAACAAATTATAACATACATCAATATATGTCACCATTTTTTATAGGTAAATTCCGCCCAAAAAAATCCATCCATCATAATACATCATACACAAACCAATAGATCATTATGCGAGTGCGACCTATATATGCCTAATTATGACAATGACCCCCAAATGAAAAGGGTGATTCAACAATTTGAGGATCGTACAACACAAAGATTTCACGAATATGACGAGCGTATGAAAGAAAAACGTATGCAATGTAAAGATAAATGCGATAAAGAAATTCAACAAATTATATTAAAAGATAAATTGGAAAAGGAACTAACAGAAAAGTTCTCGACATTACAAACTGATATACAAAGTGACGCCATTCCAACATGTATTTGCGAAAAGTCGATGGCGGACAAAGTGGAAAAGGGATGCTTGAGATGTGGGTATGGGCTAGGAACTGTTGCACCAAATGTTGGATTATTAGGAGGAATTGGTATACATGCTCTAAATGTCTTGAAACCTAAGGCAATTGCTGACGCTATAGCAGTAGCTCTACAAGCAAATAATGCTAACATTACGGCTGCGGGTCTTAAAGCGGGTAATGCTGCGGGTGTGGCTGAAGTCGTTAAATTAGTAGAATCGACATTTGATGTACAAAATATAGCTGGTCAGGCATTGGAATTAGTTTTTACCACAAAAAATTATACTAATTCCCCAACCATTACTCAATATATTTTTACTGAATTTAGTAATACATGTTTCACTCCTGAATCTGAACATAAGCTTCTTTGTTTCTATGGATCCAGTAGTGGTGCCTCTAAGGTAAACCCTGGTTTAGCGTATAGACCTATAAATGCACAAGTTACAAGTATTGTTAAACAAGCCGAAGGGGCTGCTGATGTAGCTGCTCAAGCTGCTAGAGAAAGTGCTACTAATGCAATAAAAGCTCAAGAGACCCGTGTGATAAATACTATATTTATGAGTAAGCAGACTGCTATAACAGCTTCCATTATTGCAATAGTGGTCATAGTTTTAATTATGATGATAATATATTGGATTTTACGTTATCGACGAAAAAAAAAAATGAAGAAAAAACTCCAATACATCAAATTATTAGAAGAATAGATATTGTGTGTTTGTTATATTGATATTGGTAGGAAGTTTGTTACACGTACAGTTTTTCTTTGAATGTACCATGTTTTTTTTTCCATTGTAAATAACTATATATTTTTATATGTATTACGTTTGTATACATATAATGTATTTTGTTATGTGTCAATTTTTTTTGATCATTTATTGTATTAATTATTTTATTGATTATATTAATTTTGTTTTTTTTTAACAAAGACATTTATTCTTTAATAAGTCATATATTTATTAATATATATATATATATATATATATATATTAAATACTAAACACATATGTGTAGTTATGTGTAATTTTTTAGGAAAATAAAATATGGCATATATGTTTATATATATTTACTTCTTTATAATTGTTATAGAATTATATTTAATCATAATATAATATATTATTATATTAATATTCAATAATATAGATATATGTAATTATTCTATATTACCTATAAATAAAATTGAAATTATCATGTGTTAATAAAATTATTCATTTAAAAAATGTAAGGTTCTGTTGTTTATTACATATGATGTTACAGAAAGATTTGTTCTCATAGGAACCAACATATATATATATTTTTCGTTTTTTTTTTATCATTATTTATAATATATTTTTAAAATTATATATGTGTTTTGTTATGTTATGTTATGCTGTGTTTTTTGTTTTTGTTTTTGTTTTTGTTTTTGGTTTTGTTTTTGTTTTTCTTTTTCTTTTACTTTTTTTTAAATTATACATACTATTATTATTATAGGTAATAGCCACAATTTTCGAAACAATATGCATACACTATATATATATATTATTAGTAATTCAACATAACAGAAAAATATATTTTGCTATCATATTTATTATATTATATGAAGTCGTATATTTCTTTTCAATATATAGAAATAATAATAATAATTAATATAATTTTTTTATTTAAATATATATAATATATTGTTACAACTAGTAATCCTACAATTATTATATCAATAAATTCTAAAATAATATATATCTACCATTTTAATATTTAATATAATACATATATTATTAAAATATTACGATAATTTCTATATTATGAATAGAATAGGTTTGTATAACGTACAACACTATATGAAACTGACAATGTACAATTTTATTATATGTATAATTTCTCATATTGGTAAGTTCTTTTTTTATTTTTGTTGTTAATAATAATAATAAATAAAAATATATTTTTTATCATAATAATATGATTTATTACTTTGATAATAAATAAATATTTTAAATGCTTTTAAATATATTTATATAAAATAAAAATAATAATATTAATCTTAGTAATAATATAGATAAATTAGAGAGAATGGTTTAACATACAACAAATTTTAGAACAAACAAATAACATAATATATCAAAATTGATTTATTAAAATATATGTATATACTATTATTTTAAAAATATTTTATATCATTTATTATGATATGCTATATTTGTTGTTAATTGTTTTTGTAACAACAATAGTACGAACATATATATTAAAATAACTATTTCATATGTATTTCATATATATATATTCAAAAATGTTATTATATATATATATATATATATATATATGCCATTTACAATTTCCAAAAATTATTGTTTTACACATTTGTAAATAATTTACAACACATTGATATATTGTATGTTTACTATATTGTAACATATTAAAAAATATGAAAAAAATAAAAAAAAAATTTAATTGTAATATATCGTATGATATAAAATTGAATTTTATTACAAATTAAAACTTAAAAAAAAAAAAAAATTATAAAAAATGTAAAATTTTTTCATAAATTTTTTTTAATATTAATTTTAAAAATTTTTTTTTTTTTTTTTTTTTTGTAATAAAAATAATGTCAAATGTGGTTCCACTTTAAAAAAAAAATATATTTACATAATGGGAAAATAATTGTTAATTATATTAAATAAATTATAATCATATTTTAGGTTAAACAAATTTAATTTATTTATAAAATAAAATATTTTATGTGTTTTTTTTAGTTATTTCTTTTATCATAAAATAATATAAGTATCACAATAAAAAATGAAAGTCCATTATATTAATATTTTATTGTTTGCGCATGTATTAAATATATTGGTAAAAAAATATCATGTATACATGAAATAATAATAATAATAAAATATATATGTGAAGTTTTATTATTTATGTAAATATACAATATACATATTTACAACAAATATATACAATCATAAACAACTAATTATAACAAAAATATATATGATATATTTTTTATAGGTAAATACCCACAAAAAAAATACATTCATCACAACACATCATACAGAAACCAATAGATCATTATGTGAGTGTGACCTATATATGCCTAATTATGACAATGACCCACAAATGAAAGAAGTTATAGATAATTTCAATAAACAAACACAACAACGTTTTCATGAATATGACGAAAGGTTACAAGAAAAACGAAAGCAATGTAAAGAACAGTGCGATAAAGAAAGTCAAAAAATTATTCTAAAAGATAAATTAGAAAAAGAATTAATGGACAAATTTACCACGTTACACACGGATATACAAAGTGACGACATTCCAACATGTATTTGCGAAAAGTCGATAGCAGATAAAACAGAAAAGTTTTGTCTTAACTGTGGCAAAAACATGGGAGCGATTGCGCCCTGGTGGGGGTTGGTCTGTGGTTCATGGTATGCTGGATGGTCACATTATATTGCCGGAATTACTGCAAAACTTGCCACAGATGCGGGTATTAAAGCAGGTGTAAAAGTTGGTTTGGCTAATGTCACAGAAATATTAGGACAATTAATTAAACATCTAGGGTTTGATGTACCTACAATTAATGAGGCAAAACTTATTACTTTGGGAAACTTTTATGATGGAGTAACATTTTCTGATATATTTAAAGCCATAGATAGTAATGCGGGCGGACTATATGATACTGACACTTATGCATTTTTTTCCGCGCAAGTACAAGGCATAGTTCAGAAGTCTCCTTTGCTTAGATCCTATACTAAACAAGCTGAAGCAGTTGCAAGTGCTGTTGCCGATGCTAAAGAAGGTGTGGTGGCAGAGGGAGCCATTAAAACTAGTAGTTTAATTACTCCTATAACTGCTTCTGTTGTTGCCATAGTGGTGATAGTGTTAATTATGGTGATCATATATTTGATTTTACGTTATCGACGAAAAAAAAAAATGAAGAAAAAACTGCAATACATAAAACTATTAAAAGAATAGATATGATGTGCTGGGTATTCTGGATGTATAGTTTTGTGTATGTATTACATTTAGTTAAATATACCATGTTTTTTTCTCCATTATTAATAACTATATAATTTTTATATGTAATAGGTTTTCATACATATAATGTATTTTGCTATGTGTCAATTTTTTTTGATTAATTATTGAATTAATTTATTATTATATTAAGGTTTTTTTTTTTTTTTCAAAAACTTTTATTTTTTAATAAATCATATACCTTTTTGATATATATATTAAATACTTAACTCATAAGTGTCGGTATATGTAAATGTTTTAGGAAAATAAAATATGGCATATATATATAATACTTTATATTAGATGTTATATAATAAAACATATAACTAATAGATATATATGTTAATAATAATAATTTTTAATTTTAGGAAAAATATTATTCAAACAAACAAACGAAAAAAGTTGTCCATACTTATATAATAAAAAAATTAATATAAATAAATATTTTTATTTTGACAAATATATTACCTAAAAAAAACCAATCATATTATATATATGTATTATTTTATATATTTCATATTTTGTTTTGTACTTTTTATATATTATTAAAAATACCATAACAGAATAAATACGAAAAGTGGACAAAATATAAAAAATATAAAAATATATATATATAAAAGAACACTAATAAATATACGACAGAATAATAATTACCATAAATAAATAAAAACTTGATAGAGAATTGTCAACAAAAGAAAAGAAGAACGGAGGAAACAAATTAAAATAATTTTTATTAATATAAAACATAGTTACCTTTTTCACTAATTTCTATATTGATATTGTTTATATATATATATATATATATATATATATATATATATATATATATATATATATATATATATATATATATATATATATATATATATATGTATATGTATATATATGTATATATATATATTAGTTTTGTTTTTCATAACACCAAACAAAAAGGAAAAAAAAAATATGCAATGATAAAAAAATATTATTTATATTTTATTAAATTATCTCCAATATGTACTACATATAAAATGCTTTTTTTTTTATTCTATACGTATTTTTATATTGTATATATGCACATATATGTGTATGTGACCTCTATGTACTCTTTTACAAAGTATGATGAATCTATGTATTATACATCTGGATATATATATGTATTGTTAGTATATGGAATCGTTTTATTTGGTTATAAAAAGGAAAAAAACCAATTGAGACAAAAAAAAAGTAGTATAATATATTATAATGTGTAATATAATATAAAAAAAAAAAAAAAAAAAAAGAAATTAAGACAAGAAAAAAGTATTTCAAAAAGAAAAAGAAAATAATAATAATTAATAAATATATATATAAATTATTGTTACCTTTTTTCTTTCTTTCATCCTCCTAAATATGTATACAAATATAACAATGAAACGAAGAATAATATATGGTACAAAAACATATAGAAATAACAGAAACGGTCGGAAAAAAAACTAATATATACAAATATACACATGTATATATATATATATATATATCTGATAAATATGAAACGTATCATGTCATAATTGTTATAGCCACAATATATAATATACATATATATATATATATATATATATATATATTTCTGTTTATGCCAAAATGGAAAATTATATGAAGCGAAAATAGAAAAAAAAAAAAAAATATATATATATATATATATATGTACAGAAATGTATACATTGTATTGTATAACTGTAATAATAATAGACAATAAAAATAAATATATATAAATGATTTTGTTCTGTGATCTTAATTTTGTCATTATAGTATCATTATAATTATTCTATTATTATTGTTATTTCGAAATATATAATAATAATAATAATAATAAATAATTTTCTATTTTAATTTTAAAAAGATTAAAAAATATATATATATATATATATATAATTCCATTTTCTCCATTTATCTCTTTATGATTGTCTATTTATTTTTGTAAACATAAAAACGACATAAAGAAATACATATGTAGTAAAGATATAACGAGTATGCATAAAATATAATATCATTTTTCAACATATATTTTGAGGATTTTTCTTCATGAGTATATATATATATATGTTTGGTTTGATAATTTAGTATTAACTGTGCATAATGGTATATATATGTTGAATATACATGGGTGGTATGAGTATGTATGTTGAAAATATGTTGGATGTATGAGTATGTATGTTGAACATATATTGGATGTATGAGTATGTATATATCTATATATGTATGTATGTATGTATGTTGAATATATGTATGTATGTAGGTGAGCATATATATATATATTAAAATATCTATGTTTATGTTAAATTGGTTATAATTATGTATTTTGGTATTATTTGGATTTTTGGTGTTTGGGGGGGGGATTTATATATGTATATGTATTATTTTTTTTTGGAATATATGCCGAAAACACATATATATATATAACTAATAATGAAACACATATGTATATATGTATTATATATATATATATATAATAATTATATAAAATATGTAAAACTAGAATCATAACATAATAATAGTTATTTAGTTGTGATGGTTATTATATTCACTGTAACTTTAATTGTCACTTAAAATATAACTTATTTCTGTAAAATAATATATGATAATTATATTTTTATTTGGAGTATCAATTTTTGTACATAGCACATATGTATATTATGTATATATATTTTGAATTATATTTGCATAAATAAATTATTATATTTATATGACATATATTTTCCTTTTTATATTAATTATATTTTAATTTTCTTCAGAGTTAAACATATATGACAAAAGTGAAAAAATGTATGATGTTATTTATCATATTATATAGAAGGATATTTATTACATATGAATATCAACGTTATGATGATTTGCGGAGTAAAAAATTTATATGTCGAAATATTAAATACCGTATATGAGAAAAATCAATGCATGATATTGGAGTGGCATTATCATCCACAGATATGAAAAATACACCTAATTTTTATAAATTAGTTAAAGATGGAATATCAATTGATGAAATCAAAAATTATATTTATGCTTTTATAAAGTATTTTGATACATTAAAAAATGATTTATATTAGGAGCATAAGACAATATTTACAGGAAGGGTGAAAAATACACAAAAAATAGAAATATAAACTAAATTTATATGAATATCAATTATTTAGTTATATGTAAAAATACATGTATAAATAATTTTTCTGTATTAGATAAAAACTTAATGTAACGTATATTTATTAAATGCTTTATATTAGCGGTTTTATAATGGAATATATAATGAAAAAATACAAAATATATTATATCATAATAAATAATAATTCGTGAGTATTCATCAAAAATTTCAAAATTCAATTTTAAGAGTATCAAAGTATCTATTAATTTATGAAATGGATCGATCGGTTATTTATTACACATGCTAGAAAATGTTTTATTCCAAAATAAAAAAAACATATATACGCATAAGATTCATGCTATTGTATCAATATTTTAATGTTCTTCTTTTTCATATTGTTCCTGTTATAAATTTTATTTTTTCTTTTTGGTTTAATTTTTTTTTTTTTTTTTTGGTTTAATTTTTTTTTTTTTTTTTTTGGTTTAATTTTTTTTTTTTTATTTTTGTGGTTTAATTTTTTTTTTTTTTTTTTTTTTTTGGTTTAATTTTTTTTTTTTTTTTTTTGTGGTTTAATTTTTTTTTTTTTTTTTTGGTACTAATACGTACTATCATCATCATAGGAAATGATTTAATTTTTAGAAATATTAAAAATTTTTTTTTTTTTTATAGTTATTAATTATGTATAAGTTGAAAATAAATAACTCCGTGTTTTTTCGTAACATGTATAACATTGTGTTACTTATTTAATATATAATAATAATATAGTTATTAAAATATGTAGTAATTAATTATTTTATTACAAAATGTAATAATACAATTAATGTATGATAAGTTGTGAAATAGTATAATTACTATTTTAAGAAATATATATATATATAATAATAATTATTATTATTATTATAAATAGAATATATTTGTATAAGATAAAACACTGCATAAAACAATACAATGTATTCTGTAGTAGTATATATAATTTCTCATTTTCATTAATTCTTTTTTTTTTTTTTTTTTTTTTTTTTTTTTTGAATTTTCTTTTCTAATAATAACAAATATGAAAAATATTTCTTTGTGATAATTATATAATTAAAGAGTTTACTAATTAATAATTTTTTTAAATTAATTTCAAATATATTTTAAAAATAATAATATTAATGCTTTCAACTATGTAGATAAATTAGAGAGAAAGGTATAACATACAACAATTTTTAGAACAAAAAAAAAAAAAAAAAATACAATTACTATTAGTTTGAAAAGAACTTATTTCTTTTATTATGATACACAATATTTATTGTAAAGTGTTTTATATAATTGAAATAATACCAAGTTTACGTTTTAATATGTATTTAAAATATATATACTAATATGTTCTTACATACGTATTGTATACCTTTAACAATTATTTCTCTAAACATTTGTATATAATTTACAACACAAAAAAGAACAAGTTGTTTGTAACTATAGATTTACTCGTTATACACATATATTAAAATAAAATTAATATTATAATTTATCGTAGGATATAAAATTAGATTTTAGTAGAAATTAAGATGGTAATTTATAAAAAATATGGAAATAGTTTATTATATTATTTTTTATTTCTTCGTATTTATTATTTTTTAGTTTTTTCTTTTCTTGATTTGAATAAAAGGGAAAAATATGGTTGCAGTAAAAAAATATATATACACAATGGGAAAATTAATTGTGTATTATAGTACAAGCCTATAATAATATATTAGATTAAACACATGTAATACTTATATCACAATAAAATATATTATTCTATATGAATTTTTTTAGTTATAATTTTAATCATAAAATAAAATAAGTATCTCATTAAATATGAAACTGCACTGCTCTAAAATATTATTACTTTTTCTTCCATTAAATATATTTGTAACATCATATCAAGTAAGAATCAAACATTTATAAATAAATAAATATAAATATATATATATATAAAAAGTTTTATTATTTATGTAAATGTACAATATACATATTTAACACAATTATATATATATGATATTTTTTTTATAGGCACATAATACAAATAAACCATACATAATACCACATCATACACAAACCAATAGATCATTATGTGAATGTGACACACAATTATCAAATTATGACAAGGATACGGGTATGAAAAGTGTAATGCAACAATTTGTTGATCGTACCTCACAACGTTTTGAAGAATACAAAGAGCGTTTGAAAGATAAAAGACAAAAACGAAAAGAAGAACGTGACAAAAATATACAAAAAATTATTGAAAAAGATAAAATGGAAAAGTCATTGGCAGAAAAAGTAGAAAAAGGTTGTCTGAAGTGTGGGTGTGCGATAGGAGGTGGTGTTCTACCTGTCTGGGGTCTAGTCAGCGGTATATGGTATGCGATATTGTCACAACAAGTTACTAAAATAGCTATACAAAAGGGTATTGAGAAAGGTATAGAAGTGGGTATAACTGAAATTACTAAAATATACAATGTGTCTCATAAGGGTGAAGTTCCTGTAATTACTGTACAAGAAATGCTTTTCTCAGGTAAATTTAATAATGGTGTAAAACTTTATGATATGTTTGAACATATTAGTACTATGTACGAAAAATTAGAAGGTGATTATTATGATTTTGGGGTGTATGTACATGGTATGGTTACTGAAGAAGGCATTGATGCGTTTAATACACACAATGGCGAAAGCATAGCAGCAGTTGCAAAAGCATTTGAGGATGGTAAAGCACTTGAATTTGCATCACATACTAGTTCATTAAGTAATACTATTATTGCTTCTGTTGTTACAATTGTAGTAATAGTTTTAATCTTGGTAATAATTTATTTGATTTTACGTTATCGTAGGAAAAAGAAAATGAAGAAAAAAGCCCAATACACAAAATTATTAAATGAATAAATATATGGTTCCATGTTATTAAATTGAATTTAAGGTTTTGTAAATTGGCGATTTTTCAGTACAAGGATATTATGATAATTTAATTTTTATAACATTATATAAATTTTTTTTTATTTCCCTGTAAATTTTTTTTTGTTTATGCTTATGTTGTTATTATATTATTTGAATTATATTTATTTATTTTTTTTTTTAGTGAAACGAGTGTAAATTATATATATTTTTTTTAATAAAGATTATATATATATATATAATACACTCTTTAAGAACAACTTCAACATATGTATTTTAAATTTCTCATATAAATATATATATTAATGGAATATATTATATAATAAATATATTATATAATTAGACTTATATTGATATATTATTTTTAATCTAATTATATTTATATAATATAAACTAATATAAATAAATATAATTTTAATTAATAAAATTCATCTATATCATTTTATTTTTATAATATATATAATACATATTTATTGTTATTTAACATTACAATATCATGTGTAAAAAAAAATGTTATATTAATAAAATTTGTTTTTTTTTTTTTTTTTTAATATATTTCCCCATTCAATAAAATAAAATATGTATTATGTTATTGCAGGACACATATTAAAAAAAATATAATATATATATATATATATATATATATATAGTAACAAGAAAAATGTTTTCAACACGATATATATATATATATATTAACACATTATAATATAATAAGTATGAATTAGACTAATCTTACAATAAGCATTATTATAAAATAGTAACAATATAATATATAATAATTATATTTTTCTATATGAGTTGTTTTTGACTATACTAGTACATATAATTAATATAAAAGTAAATTTAAAACAAAATATAAATATTAATAACTGGAAAAATATCCGAAACAAATATATGTATATATAGTTTATTTTTTCTATTTATGTATATATTATTATAAAGAATTTATTATTATTAATATTATAGAATAGTAATAATTACTATAAGTTTATTTGTAAAAAGTACAGCTTTAAGAAAACTTCTATTATAATGTAATAATAACATTAGTTTTTTATGAAATGTACAAATATTATATGATATTAAGTATTACATAAATATTATATATATATATATATATATATATGTAATTTTTACAACATAAAAAAAATAAATATATTATAATTATATTATTTATATTTATACATAATAATATAAAATACAGTATATGACTATGTGGTATCTTTAGAAAATCGTTTAAATCATATTCTTGTAATAATCATATAATTCTAATTTATTAAATTATATTTTATTATTATTTAATATATAATTCATTTAAATATCCTATTATATATATATATATATATATATATTATTTTTTATAAATTATAATAGTGTAAATAAATAACATAAAATAATGGATACAATAGAGAGAATTTTATAACATAGAATAATGCTAAGAAACGAAAATGAAAAAAAACTAAAAAGAAAAAATATAAATATTAAAATACATAGGAATGTATTTTATTATATTAGTTTTCAGATTAATATTATATAATATTACATAAAATAAAATTTTCTGTTACTTCAACAATAGTAAATATATTACATTATTTATAATTATATTTATTTGATAAATATTATAAGAGCTATTATTATATATATATGGTATGCACTTTTAACAATTATTTCTCTACACATTTGTATGTTATTTACAACACAGAAAAAAACAAGTTGTTTGTATCCATAGTTTTATTTGTTATATACATATATATAAAAATAAAATTAATATTATAATTTATCGTATGATATAAAATTAGATTTTATTAGAAATTAAAATTCAAAATTATAAAACATATGGAAATATTTTATTATATTATATATTCTTTTTTTGCAATTTATTATTTTTTAATTTTTTTTTGTTGTTCTGAATAAAAGGGGAAAATATGGTTGCATTGAAAAAATATATTTTTATATAATGGGAAAAATAATTGTGCATTATAGTACAAGCCTATAATAATATTTTAGTTTAAACATATGTAATACGTATATCACAATAAAATGTATCATTATATATGTATTTTTTTAGTTATAATTTTAATCATTAAATAATTTAAGTATCAGAATAAATATGAAAGTGCATTACACTAAAATATTATTATTTTTCTTTCCATTAAATATATTGTTAACATTATATCAAGTACGAATCAAATATTTATAAATATATATATGTATCTTTTAGTTATTTATGTAAATATACAATATACAAATTTATAACAAATATATATAAAATAATAAATTATAATCTAATATAACAAAACTATATATATGATATATTTTTTATAGGCGCATAATAAAAATAAAATATACATCACACCACATCATACACAAACCAATAGATCATTATGTGAATGTGAAACACAATCATCAAATTATGACAAGGATACCGGTATGAAAAGTGTAATGCAACAATTTGTTGATCGTACCTCACAACGTTTTGAAGAATACAAAGAACGTATGAAAAATAAAAGACAAAAACATAAAGAACAACGTGACAAAAATATACAAAAAATTATAGAAAAAGATAAAAGGGAAAAATCATTAGCAGAAAAAGTAGAAATAGGTTGTCTTAGGTGTGGGTGTGGGCTAGGAGGAGTTGCAGCAAGTGTTGGGATATTTGGTACAGTTGCTGTAAAAGAGTTGACAAAATCTGCTATTGCTGCGGCCGCTGACAAAGCGCTCAAAGATACATCCCTGGCTGTTGCCGCTGCTGCTAAGGGTGCTGCGGCAGGTAAGGAATTTGTTATTGCAGGAATAACAAGAGAATTTGGTGTATCATCTCTAGGTGATACTGCATTGGAAACCTATATTACTGCAACAAATTATATTGATGTCAAAAACATTGCTCTTGCTATAATTAAACAATATGACCCATCGTCATGTGTATTGCCTGGCTCTGGTGCTCATAAGTCTATTTGCCCTTGGGTGACGGAAAAATTTTTTGCTGAACGAAAAATTTCAGAGATGATACCAGGGAATGCTTTTTCAATGAATGATTTTATAAAAAAAACTGTAGAAAATATCGTCTCAGATGCCAAAAGTGTTGCTGAAACAGCTGCACAGCAAGCTACTAAGGATGTTATAAAAATAAGCACTGATGCAGCAGAATCTGCATATGCTGGTAGCCAAACTGCTATTATTGCGTCTGTTGTTGCAATACTAATTATAGCTTTAGTTATGATAATTATTTATTTAGTTTTACGTTATCGTAGAAAAAGGAAAATGAATAAAAAAGCCCAATACACAAAAATATTAAATCAATAAATATATGGATTCATGATATTAAATTGAATTTAATGTTTTTTGAATTTTAAATTTTTTAATACATGAATTTATGATAATTCAATTTTTGTAACAATTATATTTTTTTTTTTTTTTTTTTGTTTAATGTTATGTGGTTATTAAATTATTTAATTTATATGTATTTATTTTTTTTTAGTGAAATGAGTGCATATTATATATTTTTTTAATATAGGACTTATATAAATATATATTGTTTGTATATATATATATATATATATATATATATTTTATTATACATTGTTTAAAAACAACTTGCAACATATATATTTAAAAATTTTTAAAATAATATATAATAGAATATATTATAGAATAATTATATAATTAGTCTTATACTGATATATTATTTTAAATCTAATTATATTAATATAATGTAAAACAATATAAATCCATATAAATAAATATAATATTAATTAATAATATTTATCCTTATCATTTATACGATATTATTTATATAATATATATATATTATTATTTTATGTTAGAATGTCATGTGGCATATAAAATATTATGTTAATTATATTTTATCTTATTATATTTTTAATATTTTTTCTCTTTTAATAAAATAAAATGTGTTTTATATTATCACAGGATACATATAAAAAGAATATAATATATGTATTTATATAGAGTAACAACAAAAAGGTTTGGAACACGATATATCTATATATCAACACATTATAATATAAGAATAATTAATTAGCCTAATCTTACAATAAGTATTATTATAAAACAGTAAGAATATAATATATCATATATAATAATTATATTGGAATAAAAATATTTATATGAAATCCTTTTTTTTTTTTTTTTTGTACTCATACGTACCATTATCATCAATATATGAAATAATTTCATTTTAAGAAATATGAACAGTTTTCTTTTTTTTAACGTTTCTAATTACGTATAAAATGAAAATAAATGATTCCTTATTTTTTCATAGTATATATAATGTCGGGTTTTTTGTTTATTGTATAATAATATATTTATTAAAATATATAGTAATTAATTGGTTTGTTATATCGCGTAATAATACAATTATTATATAATAAGTTGTGAAATAGTATTACTATTTTAACAAATATATATATATATAATAATACAAGTTATGAATATAATATATTTGAATAACATAAAATAAAACATAAAATAATAGAATGTATTATGCAATAGTATGTATAATTTCTTATTTCGTTAATTGTTTTTTTTTTCTAATAATGATAAATATTAAAAATATTTTCTTGTGATAATTATATAAATAAATAGTTTAATAATTAATAATTTTTTTAAATAAATACAAATATTTTTAAAAAATAATAATATTAATCTTAGTAACAATGTAGATAAATTAGAGAGAATGATTTAACATACAACAAATTTTAGAACAAAACCAATAACATAATATATAAAAATTGATTTATTATAACATATATATAATATGATTTTAAAAAGAGTTTATATCATTTATTATGATATGCTATATTTGTTGTTAATTGTTTTTGTAACAACAATATTACGAACATATATATTAAAATAACTATTTCATAAGTATTTCATATATATATATATTACAAATTGGTATTATATATATTTGTCATATACAATTTCCAAAAATTATGGTTTTACACATTTGTAAATAATTTACAACACATTGATATATTGTATGTTTACTATATTGTAACATATTATTGAAAAATATGAAAAAAAAATAAAAAAAAATTTAATTGTAATATATCGTATTATATAAAATTGAATTTTATTAAAAATTAAAACTTAAAAAAAAAAAAAAAAAAAATTATAAAAAATGTAAAATTCTTTAATAAATTTTTTTAATATTAATTTTTATACATTTTTTTTTTTTTTTTTTTTTTGTAATAAATAAAATGGCAAATGTGGTTCCACTTTAAAAAAAAATATATATTTGCATAATGGGAAAATTATTGTTAATTATATTAAATAAATTATAATCATATTTTAGGTTAAAAATATTTAATTTATGTATAATATAAAATAAAATATTTTATGTGTTTTTTTTAGTTATTTCTTTTATCATAAAATAATATAAGTATCACAATAAAAAATGAAAGTCCATTATATTAATATTTTATTGTTTGCGCATGTATTAAATATATTGGTAAAAAAATGTCATGTATACATGAAATAATAATAATAATAATAATAATAAAATATATATGTGAATTTTTATTATTTATGTAAATATACAATATACATATTTACAACAAATATATACAATCATAAACAACTAATTATAACAAAAATAAATATGATATATTTTTTATAGGTAAATACCCACAAAAAAACATCAATCACACCACATCATACAAAAACCAAAAGATCATTATGCGAATGTGAATTGTATGCACCTGCCAACTATGACAATGACCCACAAATGAAAAAAGTCATGGATAATTTCAATAAACAGACACAACAGAGATTTCATGAATATGACGAAAGGATGAAAACGACACGCCAAAAATGTAAGGATCGATGTGATAAAGAAATACAAAAAATTATTTTAAAAGATAAATTAGAAAAACAAATGGCAGAACATTTTGCCACGTTAGACACGGATATACAAAGTGACGCCATTCCCACATGTGTGTGCGAAAAGTCGATAGCGGACAAAGTGGAAAAAGGGTGTTTGCGATGTGGAGGAATATTAGGTACGGCGGTGCCTGAATTCGGATTGATAGGTGGAAGTCTTTTAAATGCTTTAAATACGTGGAAACCTTATGCTTTGTTCGCCGCTACGAAATATGCCTTAGCTAAGGGTGTTGCTAAGGGTGCTGTTGCCGGTAAAGCTGCAGGTATGGATGCAATTAATGTAGTATTAAAACAGAGGGGTATAGCTAGATATTGTCCTGAAATATTTGACTCCATTCAAAAAATAGGGAATTTTACTGAACTCAAAGATTTTATTGGTCCTATTATTGACAAACATAAACTGATCTGTGGGTCTTCGGCCATTAACAATGGTGGTGAGTGCGCAGCATTTGATACTATGTTAGAAGCAGGGGGATCAAGTCTTAGACATCTTCCTCCACCGAATACTGTTATAAAAAGTCTGTTAGGAGGACTTGCTGAAAAAGGTAAAACTACTGCTGATTTCAAAGCTGCTGACGTGACTTATGCAACTTATACTAAAATCATGACTAAACAGACCGCTTTGATAGAAGGTGGATTTGACAGTTCCATTACTTCTATATATGCTTCGATTATTGCAATAGTGGTCGTAGTTTTAATTATGGTAATTATTTATTTGATTTTACGTTATCGACGAAAAAAAAAAATGAAGAAAAAACTGCAATACATAAAATTATTAGAAGAATAGATATGATGTGTTTGGTATTTTTATGTTGGTACTACGTTTGGTATATGTGCGTTTTTCCATTGAATGTACCATGTTTTTTTCCCCATTATAAATACCTATATAATTTTATATGTATTACGTTTGTATACATATAATGTATTTTGTTATGTGTCAATTTTTTTGATTATATATTCTATGAAATATTTTATTGTTTATATTAATTTTTTTTTTTTTTTTCAATAACTTTTATTCTTTAATAAATCATATACTTATTAATATATATATATATAAAATACTACACACATATGTGTAGGAATATGTAATTGTTTAGGAAAATAAAATATGGCATGTATATGTATATATATATTTACTTCTTTAGATGTGTTATAGAAGTGTATCTAATCATAACATAATATATTATTATATTAATATTCAATAATATACATATATATAATTATTCCATACCATCTATAAATAAAATTGAAATTACGAAGTGTTAACACAATTATTCATTTACAAAATGTAAAGATGTGTCATTTATTACATATAATGTTACAGTAAGATCTGTTCTCATATGAACCAATATATATACATATATATATATATATATATATATTATTTTTTATAATATATTTTTTACATTATATATGTGTTCTCTTCTTTCGTGTTTTTTATTTTTTTTTTAAAATTATACATACTATTATAATTATAGGAAAGAGTTACCATTTGAGAAACAATATACAAATATTATATATATATTATTAGTAATTGAACATAACAGAAAAATATATTTTTTGTTATCGTATATATTATAATATATTATATTATATGAGGTCGTATATTTCTTTTCAATATATATATATATATATATATAGTAATAATAATGAAAATAATTTTTTTTATTTAAATATATATAGATATATTGTTACAAATAGAAATCCTATAATTATTATATCAATAAATTCTAAAATAATATATCTACCATTTTAATATTTAATATAATACATATATATTATCAAATATTACAATAATTTCTATATTATGAATAGAATATGTTCGTATAACATACAACACTACACAAATCTATACAATAGTATCTTATGATGTTAATACTTTATTTATTTTTAAATTTATTTTTAATATTAAATATAAATATTTTTTTTAATAGAATATATGTTTTAAAAAACTATATATATTTATTTATTTATATTTATATAATTTTAGATACATTAGAGAGAAAGGTATAACATACAATAAATTTTAGAACAAAAAAATAAAAAACATAAATACTTTGTTAAAATATGTTTGGTTTAATTACTTTTAAAATATATATTTTGTTCGTGTTACGTTTAATAACACATATTATGATATACAATTATACTTATATTATAGCAATATTGTGAACATACATGTTGAAATATCAATTTCACTTATATGTTCTATCGAATTGTAAATTATATGTGGTTTACACTCATAACAACTATTAAATTACACATATGTATTTATTTTACAACAAAAAAATAGAAGTTCTAATGTTACTCTATCGTAATATGTTTTTGAAAAATATAAAAAAACATTTTAATTGTAATATATCGTATGATATAAAATTAAATTTTATTACAAATTAAAATTCAAAATTATAAAAAAATGTAATATATTTTGATATATTATATTTTTAATTTTAATTTTTTTTTTTTTTTTTTTAGTGTTTTAAATAAAAAGGCGAATATGGTTCCAGTATAAAAAAAAATATATTTGTATAATCGTAAAATAATTGTTAATTATTTTAAATAAATTATAATAATATTTTAGGTTAAACAAATTTAATTTATTTATGAAATAAAATAAAATATTTTATGTGATTTTTTTAGTTATAATTTTAATCATAAATTATTATAAATATAACAACAAAAAAAAAAATGAAAGTCCATTATATTAATATATTATTGTTTGCTTTTCCATTAAATATATTGGTAATTCTATCTTACATATGTATTAAATATTCATTAATATAATTATATTATAATATATTATATATATAAATATATTATGATACCATTTATATAATTATTATATATATAAATCCATATATAATATATATATAGAAACAATATACATATTTATAACAAATATATAAAATCATAAATTACAACTAAATATTACATATATATGTCACCATTTTTTATAGGTAAATAACCAAAGAAACCATTACACCACATCATAAACAAACCAATAGATCATTATGCGAATGTGACCTATATATGCCTAATTATGACAATGATCCACAAATGAAAGAAGTAATGGAAAATTTCAATAAACAGGCACAACAAAGATTTCGCGAATATGACGACCGTATGGTCGAAAAACGAAAGCAATGCAAAGATAAATGTGATAAAGAAATGCAAAACATTATTTTAAAAGATAAATTAGAAAAACAAATGGCAGAACAGTTTGCCACGTTAGACACGGATATACAAAGTGACGCCATTCCAACATGTGTTTGTGAAAAGTCCATAGCGGACAAAGTGGAAAAAGGATGTTTACGATGTGGAGGTGTGTTGGGTGGTGGTGTGATGCCTGCATTTGGTACGATAGGAGGAACGGCCTTATATGCTTTAAACCAGTTGAAACCTACGATATTTAAGGCCGCTATTAAAGCAGCTGTAAAAGCAGGTGCTACTGAGATTTCGGCTGCTGGTGAAGCTGCAGGTGCTGAGGCAGGTATGAGAGTAGTTATTTTTGGATTACAAAGATTCAAGGTAAATGAATTATTTCCTATAATATATAATCCCTTTGTTACTACAAAGCCTTATACTGAAGTCACAAATCTTGCTAATTCACTATTGGAGAAATATCGTGCGACCTGTACGGGGGTGAACAATATGAATCGTCCTGCCGCATGCACTGACTTTCAGCTTAATTTAGGTATACATGTACGAAATGGTAATACAATTAACACATATGGTACTCCAGACTATCTTGCTATACCAAAAAGGTTAGGCGTAGTTCTTGAACGAGCTGAAACTGCTGCTGATGGAGCTGCTAAGATTGCTAGAGAAAGTGCTACTAATGCAATAAAAGCTCAAGAGACCGTCCTGTTAGAAGCTGGATTTAACAGTTCCACTGCTTCTATATATGTTTCGATTATTGCAATAGTAATAATAGTTTTAATTATGGTGATAATATATTTAATTTTACGTTATCGACGAAAAAAAAAAATGAAGAAAAAACTCCAATATATAAAACTATTAGAAGAATAGATGTTTTGTGTTTGGTATTTTTTGATGTTAGCAGGACGTTTGGCACATGTGCTGTTTTTCTTTGAATATACCATGTTTTTTTATCCATTACAAAATAACTATAATATTTTTATATGTATTAGGTTTTTACATATATATTATATTTTGTTATTTGTCAATTTTCTTGATTATTTATTGTATTAGTTATTTTATTGATTATATGATTTTTTTTTTTTTTTAAAAAACTTTTATTCTTTAATAAATCATATATTTTTTTAATATATATATTAAATACTAAACTCATAAATGTCGGTATATATAATTGTTTAGGAAAATAAAATATGGCATATATGTATATATATTTACTAATTTATAATTGTTATAAAACTATATCTAATCATAATATAATATATTATATATTAATATTCAATAATATACATATATGTAATTATTCCAAGTTCTTTATAAATAAAATTGAAATTATCATGTGTTAACACAATTATTCATTTGCAAAATGTAAAGATGTGTTGTTTATTACATATAATGTTACGGAAAGATCTGTTCTCATATGAAGCAATATGTATATATATTTTCCTTTTTTTATTTTTAATATTATTTATAATATATTCTTTACATTATATATATGTTATGTTATGTTATGTTCTGTTTTTTATTTTTATTTTAATTTTTTTTTTAAATTATACATACCATTATTATTATAGTAAATAGCTACCATTTTAGAAAAAATATGCAAACCTTTATATATATATATTATTATTATTATTAGTAATTGAACATAACAGAAAAATATATTTTCTTATCGTATCTATTATATTATATATAGTCGTATATTTCTTTTCAATATATATATAATAATAATAATTAATATAATTTTTTTCATTTAAATATATATTGATATATTGTTACAACTAGTAATCCTATAATTATTATATCAATAAATTCTAAAATAGTATATCTATCATTTTAATAGTTAATATGGTACATATATTATCAAAATATTACACTATTTTCTATATTACGAATAGAATATATCTGTATAACGTACAACACTATATGAAACTAACAATGTACAATTTAATTATATTTATAATTTCTCATATTGTTAACTTCTTTTTTATTTTTGTTGTTACTTAATAATAATAATAAATAAAAATATATTTTTTATCATAATAATATGATTCAGTACTTTGGTAATAAATAAATATTTTAAATATATTTCTATAAAATGAAAAAAATAATATTATTCTTATTAATAATATAGATAAATTAGAGAGAATTGTATAGCATACAACAAATTTTAGAACAAACAAATAACATAATATATCAAAATTGATTTATTAAAATATATGTATATACTATTATTTTAAAAATATTTTATATCATTTATTATGATAAGCTATATTTGTTGTTAATTGTTTTTGTAACAACAATATTACGAACATATATATTAAAATAACTATTTCATATGTATTTCATATATATATATTACAAATTGTTATTATATATATTTGTCATATAAATTTTCCAAAAATTATGGTTTTACACATTTGTAAATAATTTACAACACATTGATATATTGTATGTTTACTATATTGTAACATATTATTAAAAAATATGAAAAAAAAAAAAAAAAAATTTAATTGTAATATATCGTATGATATAAAATTGAATTTCATTAAAAATTAAAACTTAAAAAAAAAAAAAAAAAAAAAATTATAAAAAATGTAAAATGTTTTCATAAATTTTTTTAATATTAATTTTTTTACATTTTTTTTTTTTTTTTTTTTTTGTAATTAATAAGAAGGCAAATGTGGTTCCACTTTAAAAAAAATATATATTTACATAAGGGGAAAATAATTGTTAATTATATTAAATAAATTATAATCATATTTTAGGTTAAAAAATATTTAATTTATGTATAATATAAAATAAAATATTTTATGTGTTTTTTTTAGTGATTTTTTTTATCATAAAATAATATAAGTATCACAATAAAAAATGAAAGTCCATTATATTAATATTTTATTGTTTGCGCATGCATTAAATATATTGTTAACATCGTCATTAAAGGTATGTATGAAATAATAATAAAATATATATGTGAATTTTTATTATTTATGTAAATATACAATATACATATTTACAACAAATATATACCATCATAAACAACTAATTATAACAAAAATAAATATGATATATTTTTTATAGGAAAATGCCTACACAAAACCATACATCACATCACATCATACACCAAAAATACCAAGCACTAGGCGATTATGCGAATGTGAATTGTATGCACCTGACAACTATGACAATGACCCACAAATGAAAATGTTAATGCAACAATTTGAGGATCGTGCATCACAACGTTTTCATGAATATGACGAAAGGATGAAAACTACACGTCAAAAATGTAAAGATCGATGTGACAAAGAAATCCAAAAAATTATATTAAAAGATAGATTAGAAAAAGAATTAATGGACAAATTTGCCACGTTAGACACGCATATACAAAATGAAGCCATTCCCACATGTATTTGCGAAAAATCATTAGCCGACAAAGTAGAAATAAATTGTTTAAAATGTACATATGGGCTAGGAACTGTTGCACCATGTGTTGGATTAATTGGTGGAAAGAGTGTATATATATCAGCCAATTATAATATTATTAATGCATTTATTGCGAAAACAATTCAAGGATTGAATGATAACGTTCCTCTTATTGCTAGATTATTTGGTGAAGAAAAACTTGCACAAATTGTGACTCCAGCAATTTTTCGTAAACCCACGTCTCTTTATACAACAATTGTAATCGAAAAGCAAAAACTATGCGCGTGTTCCGAAATGAAAACGAATCTTGCATGTCATGGATTGGAAAGTTCATACGTAAAAAACTTACCTTTACGAATAGAAAAAGCTGTAGAAGAAGGTATGCACGCTGCAAATGAGATGTTGGCTACGCCAACAACTGCAAATGCATTTTTGACTAATCCTATAATTTTATCTGCTATAGCAATATTGGTAATAGTTTTAATTATGGTAATAATATATTTAATTTTACGACATCGAAGAAAAAAAAAAATGAAGAGAAAACTCCAATATATGAAATTATTAGAAGAATAGATATTATGTGCTTGGTATTCTGGATGTATAGTTTTGTGTATGTATTACATTTAGTTAAATATACCATGTTTTTTTCTCCATTATTAATAACTATATAATTTTTATATGTAATAGGTTTTCATACATATAATGTATTTTGCTATGTGTCAATTTTCCTTGATTATTTATTGTATTAATTTATTATTATATGAAGTTTCTTTTTTTTTTTCAAAAACTTTTATTTTTTAATAAATATTATATTTGATTAATATATATATTAAACCCTAAACGCATATGTTTAGGTATATGTAATTGTTGAGGAAACTAAAATATGACATGTATATATATATATATATATATATATATATATAATACTTTGTATTAAATGTTATACAACAAAATATATAATATAACAAAAATATATATTAGAATAATTATAATAATAATAGTAAGTATTAATATTATTAATAATTGTAATAAACGCACTAAAAAAAAAAAAAAAAAACCAATGCATATTTATATAATACTTCATAATAAATGTCATATAATGAAATATAAGAAATATATATATATATGTTAATAATAATAATTATGACTAAGTGTAGAAACATATTTTAAAAGAAAAATTAGTCAATATGTATATAATAAAAAAATTAATATAAATAAATATCTTATTTGAATTGACATATATATTACCTACCAAAACCTATCATAATGTATATATATATATATGTATGAATTTATATATTTCATATATTGTTATATACTTTTTGTAATTCATTAAAAATGTGATAACACAACAAAAACAAAAAGTGGACGCAATATAAGGAATATATAAATATATATATAAAAGAACACAAAGAAATATACAACAGAAGAATGAGATGAAATAAAAAGAAGTATATGCATAAAAAATGAATACAATAGAGTAATGAAAAACAAAAATAATAAGAAAATATTTTTTTATCAATATAAAACATAATTCTTTTTTACTGTGATTTCTATTTTGATGTTGTTTCTATATATATATATTAAAATATATATGTATATGGGTTTTTATTTTTTCATATTACAATACAAAAAAAAGGAAAAAATGAAAACATATATTTTTTAATTAATCTGTTTTTAAATTATCTGCAACATGTACTACATATAAAAGAGGTTTTTTTTTCTTTATTCTATACGTATTTTTATAGTGTATGTATTCACATATATATGTATGTGATATATACGCATTCTTTTAATAAATATGTTAAATCGACGTATTATAATTATGCATATGTATATATTTTTAGTGTATGGAATGGTTTGATTTTGTTACAACAAAAAAAGAAAAAATGAATTTAGACAAAAAAAGCGTATTATAATATACTAGAATGTATAATATAATATAATATAGTAAAGAAAACAAAAAAAAAAAAGTATTATGAAAAAGGAAAAAATAATAATAATTAATAAACATATAAATAATAATAATAATAATTATTATTATTATTTTTTTCTTTTTCTTTGTTCTTCCAAAATATGTATGCAAATATAATATTATATGAAATAATAAAGATAAATATATGGTACAAATAACATATGGAAATAATAATAGCAAAAACAAAAAAAAACTAATACATACTATCAAATATAGGGGCACAAATATATAAATATAAATGTAAGAATTATAGTGTCATAATTGTTATAGCCAACATATATATTATATAAAAAATATATATATATATATATTTATATTTATGCCAAAATGAAAAATTATAAAAACCGAAAATAAATAAATATATATATATATATTCATCTTTAACTATAATAATACTGGACAGTAAAACATTACATATATATATATATTCTTTTTTTCTTTGATCTTTATTTGGTCATTATATTATCATTATTTTTATACTGTTATTATTATTTCGAAATATCTAATAATAAGAAATAATTTTTTATTTCATGCAAAAAAATATATATAATTCCATCTTCTCCTTTTATCTCTTTATGATTATCTATATCTATTTTTGTAAACATAAAAATGACATAATGAAATACATATATAAAAAAGATATAACGAGTATGTATAAAATATAATATCATTTTTCATTATGTACTTTGATGATTTTTCTTGATGGTTATATATATATATATGTTTGGTTTGATGATTTAGTGTTGACTGTGTTTAAGGGTATATGTTTGTTGAATATACGTTCGTTGTATGAGTATGTATGGATGAGTAGGTATATTGAAAATATATTGTTCATATGAGTATGTATGTTGAAAAGATGTTGTTCGTATGAGTATGTATGTTAAAAATACGTTGGTTGTATGAGTATGTAAGTATAAGTGTGTATGTTGAAAATATGTTATTCGTATCTGTATGCATGTTGAATATACGATGGTTGTTTGAGTATGTATGTTGAATATACGTGGGTGGTATGAGTATGTATGTATGTGTATGTATGTTGAATATACGTTGGTTGTATGAGTATGTATGTTAAATGTACGTTGGTTTTATGAGTATGTATGTTGAAATTATGGTGGTTGTATGTGTATGTATGTTGAATGTACGTTGGTTGTATGTGTATGTATGTTGAATATGCGTGCGTTGTATGTGTATGTGTGCATATGAAAATATCTATGTTTAGCTTGAATTGGTTATAAATTTGAGTATTGAATTGTTTGGATTTTTGTTCTTTTGGGGTGGGGATTTATATATATATGTATAATTTTTTTTTTGGAATATATGCGGAAAACACATATACATATATATAACTAATCATGGCACATATGTATATATGTATTATATAAATAACAATTATATAAAATATGTAAAACAAAAACCATAACATAATAATAGTTATTTAGTTGTCACCCTTATTATATTCACTTTAATTTTCACTTAAAATATAACTTATTTCTATAAAAAATATATAATAATTATATTTCTATTGGGAGTATCAAGTTTTGTACATAGCACATATGTAGTTATTTTCTATATATATATTTTGAATTACCCTTGCATAAATAAATTATTATATTTATATGACATATATTTTCCTTTTTATATTAATTATATATTTTTTTTTTCTTCAGAGTATAAACATATATGACAAAAGTGAAAAAATGTATGAAGTTATTTATCATATTATATAGAAGATTATTTATTTACATATGAATATCAACGTTATGATGATTTGCGGGGTAAAAAATCTATATGTCGAAATATTAAATACCGTACATGGGAAAAATCAATGCATGATATTGGAGTTGCACTATCATCTACAAATGTGGAACATACTCTTAATTTTTATAAATTAGTTAAATATGGAACATCAATTGATGAAGTGATAAATTGTATTTATGCTTTTATAAAGTCTTATGATACATTAAAAAATCATTTATTTTATGAATATAAGACAATATTTACAGGAAGGATGAAAAATACACAATGATTAGATAAGTGAACTAAATTTATATGAATATCAATTATTTTGTTATACGTGAAAATACATGTATAAATAATTTTTTTTGTATTAGATAATAACACAATGTAACATATATTTATTAAATGCTTTATATTAGCGGTTTTATAATGGAATATATAATGAAAAAATACAAAATATATTATATTATAATATATAATAATTCGTGAATATTCATCAAAAATTTCAAAATTCAATTTTAATAGTATCCATGTAGCTATTAATTTATGAAAAAAATTGATCGGCTATTTATTACACATATAGTTAAAATATATTTTTTTCTAAAATAAAAAATAAATATATACGTATAAGGTTCATGCTATTGTAGCAATATTTTAATGTTCTTCTTTTTCATTGTTCCTTTTTTGTTCTTGTTTTTTCATATTGTTCTAGTTATAAATATTTCTTTTTTTTTGGTTTATAATTTTCTTTTTTTTTTTTTTTTTTTGGTTTAATGTTTTTTTTTTTTTTTTTTTTTGGTTTTTTTTTTTTTTTTTTTTTTTTTGGTTTAATTTTTTTTTTTTTTTTTTGTGGTTTAATTTTTTTTTTTTTTTTTTTGGTACTCATACGTGCTATGATCATCATTATAAGAAATAATTTAATTTTTAGAAATGTTACGAATGTTTTTTTTATAGTTATAAATTATGTATAAATTAAAAATAATTGCGTTTTTTCTGGTAATATGTATAACATAGTGTTATTTATAATATAGTTATTAAAATATGTAGTAATTAATTATTTTGTTACAAAATGTAATAATACAATTAATGTATTATAAATTTTAAAATGCTATTATTATTTTAAGAAACACATATATATATATAATAATAATTATTATTATTATTATAGATAGAATATATATGTATAATATAAAACACTGCATAAAACAATACAATGTATTGTGTAGTAATATATATAAGTTCTCATTTTCATTAATTTTTTTTTTTTTTTTTTTTTTTTTGAATTTTCTTTTCTAATAATGACAAATATGAAAAATGTTTCTTTGTGATAATTATATAATTAAAGATTTCACTAATTAATAATTTTTTTAAATAAGTTCAAATATTTTTTAAAAATAATAATATTAATCTTTGCAACTATGTAGATAAATTAGAGAGAAAGGTATAACATACAACGATTTTTAGAACAAAAAAAAAAAAAATAATAACAAAACCTAAAAAAAATGCAATTACTATTAGTTTGAAAAATACTTATTTCTTTTATTATGATACACGATATTTATTGTAAATTGTTTTATATAATTGAAATAATACCAAGTTTACGTTGTAATATGTATTTAATATATATATACTAATATGTTCTTATATGCGTATTGTATACCTTTAACAATTATTTCTCTAAACATTTGTATATAATTTGCAACACAAAAAAAAAAAAACAAGTTGTTTGTATCTATAGTTTTATTTATTGTATACATATATTAATATAAAATTGGTATTACAATTTATCGTAGTATATAATAATAGAATTTATTAGAAATTAAAATGATAATTTATAAAAAATATGGAAATATTTTATTATATTATTTTTCAAAATTGTTAATTATTTGGTTCTTCTCAATAAATGAAAAAATATGGTTGCACTAAAAAAATATATTTACATAATGGGAAAAATAATTGTGTATTATAATACAAGCGTATAATAATATATTAAATATACGTAATGATTTTAATAAAATAAAATTAAGTATTTTATATATGAATTTTTTTAGTTATATTTTTAAACATAAAATATGTATCACAATAAATATGAAACTTCACTATATTAAAATATTATTATTTGTTATTCCATTAAATATATTGTTAACATCATATCATGTACGAATCAAATAATTATAAATATATATATATATATATAAAGTTTTATTGTTTATGTAAATATACAATATACCTAATCATTACGAAAATATATGTAATCATAAACAACTAATTATAACATATATATAAACTTTTTTTATAGGCACATAAGAAAAAGAAACCATCCATCACACCACATCATACACAAACCAATAGATCATTATGTGAGTGTGATACACAATCGTCAATTTATGATAAGGATACGGGTATGAAAAGTGTAATGCAACAATTTGTTGCTCGTACCTCACAACGTTTTGAAGAATACAAAGAGCGTTTGAAAGATAAAAGACAAAAACGTAAAGAAGAACGTGACAAAAATATACAAAAAATTATTGAAAAAGATAAAATGGAAAAATCATTAGAACAAAAAATAGAAAAAGGTTGTCTGAAGTGTGGGTGTGCGTTAGGAGGTGGCGTTCTACCTGTTTGGGGTCTAGTAAGCGGTATATGGTATGCGACATTGTCACAACAAGTTACTAAAGGGGCTATACAAAAGGGTATTGAAGCAGGTTTAAAAGAGGGTATAAAACAAATTGTTAATATATACAATGTGTCTCATAAGGGTAAAGTTCCCGAAATTACTGTAAAACAAATGCTTCTCTCAGGAAAATTTACCAATGGTGTAAATCTTTATGATATGGCTAAATATATAGGTGATAATATGTATCAACAATTAGTAGATACTGGCTATGGGGATTTTGCGTCGGTTGTAGATGGTATAGTTGATAACGTATCGGTTACTCAGTTTTATGAACAAAATGGCGCACACATAGCAGCGGTTGAAAAAGCTTTTGAGGACGCTAAAGCAGCTGAATTTGCATTACATACTAGTTCATTAAGTAATACTATTATTGCTTCTGTTGTTACAATAATAATTATAGTTTTGGTTATGATAATTATTTATTTAGTTTTACGTTATAGACGGAAAAAAAAAATGGAGAAAAAAGCCCAATACACAAAATTATTAAAAGAATAGATATGTGTCTGATATTCTTGATAGATAGTTTTGTGTATGCATTACTTTTAATTTAATGTAAATTGGTTTTTTTTTTTTATATTTATTACATTTTTATAAATAATTTTTTTTGTTACCATCGTATTTATTTTTTAGTTATAGAGATAGTTAATCATTCATTATTATAACTTTTTTTAGAGACCTTTTTAATTTAATAAATAATGTATTTCTTAATTTATTTTAATTATTTCTTATATATATATATATATACTACATATAATTATATGAAATATTCTAAGAACATAATATAACATATATTTATTAATTTCTCTATATGAGTTGTTTTATAAAGGAATACATAATAACACAAATATAAAATATATATTATATTATAATATATAATTATTCGTGAATATTCATGAACGCTTTTAAAATTCAATTTTAATAGTATCAAAGTCTCTATTAATTTATGAAATTCATCCATCGGTTATATATTGAACATAATGCTAAAAAATACTTTTTTCTAAAATAAAAAAAAATATGTTAATACAAAGGTTATGCTATTGTAGCAATATTTTAATGTTCTGCTTTTTGGTTGTTCTTCGGTCGTTCTTGCTTTTTCATATTGTTCTAGTTATAAATTTTGCTTTCTTTTTTTTGTAGTAATACGTACTATGATCATGATTATAGGAAATAAATTAATTTTAAGAAATATTAAGAATTTTTTTTTAAGGTTTCTAATTACGTATAAAATAAAAATAAATGATTCCTTCGTTTTTTATAGTATATATAATGTTGTGTTATTTGTTTAATGTATAATAATATATTTATTAAAATATATAGTAATTATTTTGTTACATGTAAAAAAACAATTAATGTACGACAAGTTCTGGAATAGTATAACTACTATTTTAAGAAATATATATATATAGTAATAAACGTTATGAATATTATATATTTGAATAATATAAAACTATACATAAAATAATAGAATGTATTATGCAATAGTATGAATAATATCTTATTTCGTTTATTGTTATTTTTTTTTTATAAATAATACATAAAAATATATTTTTTATCATAATTATATGATTTAGTACTTTAATGATAAATGAACGTTCTTAATTATTTGTAATATTTTAATAAAAATAAAAAAAATAATATTAATCTTAGTAATAATATAGATAAATTAGAGAGAATTGTATAACATACAACAAATTTTAGAACAAAACAAATAAAACAATATATGGTAATTGATTTATTAATATATATGTATATACTATTATTTAAAAAATATTTTATATCATTTATTATGATACAAAATATTTGTTGTTAATTTTTTTTTATAAATGCAATATAACGAACATACATGTTTGAATAACTATTTCACATATATGTTCTAAAATGTTATTGTATATATATATATATGTCATATACAATTTCCAAAACTATGGTTTACACATTTGTAAATAATTTTCAATACAAACATACGTTGTATTAATACTATATTGTAACATATTATTGAAAAATATGAAAAGAATAAAAAAAAATAAAAAAATATCAACATTATAATTTATTTTGTTGATATAAAATTAAGTTTCATTACAAATTAAAAAAAAGAAAAAAATTATAAAAAATATAAAATGTTTTGATAAATTTTTTTAATATTAATTTAAAAAAAAAATTTTTTTTTTTTATTTTTTTTTTTTAGTGCTTTAAATGAAAAGGCAAATGTGGTTCCACTATAAAAAAAAATATATTTGCATAATGGAAAGTTAATTGTGGTATATTATAAAAAGTATAATTATAATTATTTTTTATGTTAAACATTTTTAATTTAATTTATTTATAATATAAAATAAAACATTTTATCTGATTTTTTTAGTTATAATTTTAATCATAAAATAATATACGTATCACAATAAAAAATGAAAGTCCATTATATTAATATATTATTATTTGCTCTTCCATTAAATATATTGGTAACATTATGTGATAAATGAATAAAATATTGATAAATATTATTATAATATATAAATATATTACGATACCATATATATAATTATTAAGTCTTTATATTTATATAATTCATATATAGTTTAAATATACATATTTATAAACGTGAAAATATATATATTTATAAAAGTGAAAATATACATATTTATTAAAAATATATAAAATAATAAACAACTAATTATAGCAAACATATATATATTAAATTTTTTGTAGGATCATAATAAAAATAAATCATCTATCGCAGCACATCATACACCAAAAATATCAACTACTAGGCTATTATGCGAATGTGAATCATATGCACCTGACAATTATGATAGTGACCCCCAAATGAAAGCTGTAATGGAAAATTTCAATAAACAGACACAACAAAGATTTCATGAATATGACGAAAGGATGAAAACTACACGCCAAAAATGTAAAAAACGATGTGATAAAGAAATCCAAAAAATTATTTTAAAAGATAAATTAGAAAAAGAATTAATGAACAAATTTGCCACGTTAGACACGGATATACAAAGTGACGCCATTCCAACATGTATTTGCGAAAAGTCCATAGCGGACAAAGTGGAAAAAGGATGCTTGAGATGTGCACAAAATTTGGGAGGGATTGTTGCACCCTCTACAGGAGTATTAGGAGAAATTGCTGCACTTGCTGTATATGGCTGGAAAACCACAGAAATTGCAGCGGCTACTAAAGCGGCCATAGTTAAGGGTGCTACTAAGGGTTTGGCTGCGGGTATTGAGGCAGGTAAGGAAGCAGTTTTTAGATCATTAAAATTTTTGCGTATAGAGGAATTAGGTGTTGGATCATGGGAACCCTATATTACTGAAGGCTATTATATTAATGTCGAAAATCTTGCTACTGTTATTTTAAATAAACGTCAAGAAATGTGTGGGTTGTCAAACATTCTTGATGAAGCTACGTGCGAACAAATTGCATGTAGAATAGGTACATCTCCAAATATTGTTCCAAAACCTCCTCCAGGCAAAGAACCTATAATAAAGGTGTTAAACGAAATTAATCGAAAAGCTGCATTGTCTGCTGATTTCGAAGCTTCTCAGGTGACTACTTCTGAAACAGCATTACTTAAAGCAAAAAACATAGCCGAGGTAGAAGCTGCAATTACTCCTTACTATACTCCTATAATAGCTTCCATCGTTGCAATAGTGGTCATAATTTTAATTATGGTAATTATTTATTTGATTTTACGTTATCGACGAAAAAAAAAAATGAAGAAAAAACTCCAGTACATAAAATTATTAGAAGAATAGATATTATTATGTGTTTGGTATTTTTTGATGTTGGCAGGACGTTTGGTACACGTACTGTTTTTCTTTGAATATATCATGTTTTTTTTTCCATTACAAATAACTATATATTTTTATATGTATTACGTTTGTGTACATATACAATGTATTTTGTTATGTGTCAATTTATTTGATTATTTATTGTATTCATTTACTATTACATTAATTTTTTTTTTTTTTTCAAGACTTTTATTCTTTAATAAATAATATATTTGTTAATTCATTTTAAATATCATATATATATATATATATATATATATATATATATATATATATATATATATATATATTTATGTATTTATATTATATATAATTATATCAAACATTTTAGGAACATAATATGACATATATTTATTAAATTCGCTATATGAGTTGTTTTATAAAGGAATACATAATAACACAAATATAAAATATATATTATATTATAATATATAATTATTCGTGAATATTCATCAACCATTTTAAAATTCAATTTTAATTGTATCAATGTATCTATTAATTTATGAAATTCATCCATCGGTTATATATTGAAAATAATGCTAAGAAATACGTTTTTGTAAAATAAAGAAAAATGTATTCGTACCATAAGATTCATAATATTATAACAATATTTTAATATTTTCTATATTCGTTGTTCTTCGTTCTTGTTTCTTCATATTGTTCTATTTATTAATTTTGATTTTTTTTTTCTTTTTCTTTTTTTTTTTTTTTTGGTACTCATACACACTATGATCATGAATATGAAATAAATTCATTTTAGGAATTATTAAATAGTTTTTTTTTTTTTTTTTAACATTTCTAATTACGTATAAAATAAAAATAAATGATTCCTTCTTTTTTCATAGTATATATATAATATCGTGGTATTTGTTTAATGTATAATAATATATTTATTAATATATATAGTAATTAATTATTATGTTACAACATGTAATAGTACAATTAATGTATGATAAGTTGTGAAATACTATTACTATTTTAAGAAATATATATATATATATACATATATATATATATATTATAATACACGTTATGAATATTATATATTTAAATAACATAAAATAATAGAACGTATTATGTAATGGTATGTATAATTTCTTATTTCGTTAGTTCATTTTTTGTTTTTTTTTAAGGTTATAAATATTAATATTTTTTTGCTCATAATAATATGATTTAGTATTTTAGTAATAAATAAATATTTTAAATGCTTTTAAATATTTTTATAAAAACAATAATATTAATCTTAGTAATAATATAGATAAATTAGAGAGAATTGTATAGCATACAACAAATTTTAGAACAAAACAAATAACATAATATATGGAAATAGATTTATTAATATATATGTATATATTATTATTTTAAAAAGAGTTTATATAATTTATTATGATACACAATATTTTTTTTTTAACTGTTTTTATAACAGCAATGTTACGAACATATATGTTTGAATAACTATTTCATATGTATTTCATATATATATGTTCTAAAATATTATTATCTATATATATATATATATATATATATGTCATATACAATTTCTAAAACTATGGTTTTACACATTTGTAAATAATTTACAACACAACAATACGTTGATTATTACTATATTGTAAGATATTATTAAACAATATGAAAAGAATAAAAAAAAAATAAATAAAATAATATCAACATTATAATTTATTTTGTTGATATAAAATTAAATTTCAATACAAATTAAAAATTAAAAAAAAAAAAAAAAAATTTAAAAAGAAATGTAAAATATTTTGATAAATTTTTTTAATATTAATTTTTTTTTTTTTTTTTTTTTTTTTGTAATAAAAATAATGGCAAATGTGGTTCCACTATAAAAAAGAAATATATATTTACATAATGGAAAGTTAATTGTTAATTATATTAAATAAATTATAATCATATTTTAGGTTAAAAATATTTAATTTATGTATAATATAAAATAAAATATTTTATGTGTTTTTTTTAGTTATTTTATTTTATCATAAAATAATATACGTATCACCATAAAAATGAAAATCAATTATATTAATATATTATTGTTTGCTCTTCCATTAAATATATTGGTAAAAAATTGTCATGTATACATGAAATAATAATAATAATAATAATAAAATATATATAGTATTTTATAATTTATGTAAATATACAATATAACTAATCATGACGAAAATATATATAATCATAAAGAACTAATTATAACATAAATATATATGATATATTTTTTATAGGTAAATAAGCACATAAAACCACAAACCACACAAAAAATACCAACCAATAGATCATTATGCGAGTGCGACCTATATAAGCCTAATTATGACAATGACCCACAAATGAAATCTGTGATGGCAAATTTCAATAAACAGACACAACAACGATTTCATGAATATGACGACCGTATGATAGAAAAACGAAAGCAATGTAAAGAAAAATGCGATAAGGAAAGTCAAAAAATTATATTAAAAGATAAATTAGAAAAAGAATTAATGGACAAATTTGCTACATTACACACGGATATACAAAGTGACGCCATTCCAACATGTATCTGCGAAAAGTCCATAGCGGACAAAGTGGAAAAAGGTTGTTTGCGATGTGGAGGTGTGTTGGGTGGGGGTGTGGCGCCAAGTGTTGGATTATTAGGTGGAACTGGTATCTACGGTTGGGAAATAGTAGCGTTAGAAGCTTCTAAGGAAGCAGCCATTGAAGCAGCCTTAAATTACGGTATTTCTGAAGGTACTAAAGAAGGTATCAAGTTAGTTATATCTAAATTACTAGATCTTCTTAATTTTTCAGAAATTACCAGAGATATATGGTTATCTTTTATTAAACCATCAAATTATTATACTGTTAGTGGTCTTGCTGCAGCAGCCAAAGCTGCAAAAGCTTCAAAAGGAACAGTGTGCGTGTCTACTGGTGGTTCTATGAAGCCTGCTTGCGATATGATTATTAATAATAGTGAAATGTATTTTGGTCCAATTGCAAAAAGCGGTGAAGAAGCTGCAAAAGCCAAAGCACTTGAGGTAACCAAACGCGTTACGTCCACATATATAACTCAACAATCTAGTAAGGTAACAGCTGCAAGTACACCATTGTACAATGCAATTACTTACTCCGTCCTTGCCATAATAATTATTGTTTTAATTATGGTGATAATATATTTGATTTTGCGACGTCGAAGGAAAAAAAAAATGAAGAAAAAACTCCAATATATCAAATTATTAGAAGAATAGATATGTGACGTTTGATATTTTTTGATGTTGATAGGATGTACGGTACACGTATTGTTTTCGTTTGAATGTACAATGTTTTTTTTTCCATTATAAATAACTATATTATTTTAATATTTATTACGTTTATACACATATATTGTATTTTGTTATATGTCAATTTTTTTGACTATTTTTTGATTATGTTAATTTTTTATTGATCATATTAATTTTTTTTTTTTTTCAAAGACTTTTATTCTTTAATAAATCATATATTTATTAATATATATATTAAATATTAATTTATATGTGTAGGTATATGTAATGGTTTAGAAATATAAAATATGGTATATATGTATATATATAGATATAGATAATACTTGATATTAAACGTTATATAATAAAATATAACAAAAATACATATATGTTAATAATAATTATTAATTGTAGGAAACATATGATTCATACGAAAAAAAATGAGTCCATATTAATATAATAAAAGAAATTATATAAATAAATATTTTTATTTTGACAAATATATTACCTAAAAAAAACCTATCATATTATATATATATTAATATATATATATATATATGTATTAATTTATATATATCATTTGTCATTATGTGCCGTATATATATTATTAAAAATATCAGAACGGAATATTTACGAAAAAGGGGAAAAATATAAAAAGTACATAATATATATATATATATATATATATATATATATATATATATAAACAAGGAAAAATACGACAGCAGAACAATTACAGTAAATGAACAATAGTATAAGCATAAAAGGGGGGAACAATATAGAAATGAAAAATAAAAATAATTAATAAAAATAAAGTATTTCTTATCAATATAAAGCATAATAGTTTTTTGCTCTAATTTATATTTTGATGTGATTTATATATACATAAATATTTAAATACATATATATATTAGTTTTTTTATTCATATAAGTTCACCATAAAAAAAAAAATTAAAACATATATTTTCTCATTCATATGTTTTTAAATTATCTCCAACATAAACTACATATAAATTGCTTTTCTTTTTTATTGTATACGTATTTTTATATTGTATGTATTAACATATATATGTAGGTGACCTGTACGTATTATTTTAAAAAATATGCTGAATCTATGTATTATGGATGATGATATATATATATGTATATATATATGTATTTTGTTAGTATATGGAATTATTCGATTTTATTAAAAAAAAAAAAAAAAAAAAAAAAACCCCTATTCTATAAGGGAAAAAAAACAAAATAAGACAGAAAAAAAAAAAAAAAGAAGAAAACACTGTTATAAAGAGAACAAAAAAAAAAAATAATAATTAATAAATACATATAAAAATTATTATTATTATTATTATTATTATCCCTTTTTTTTTTTTTTAATAAATATGTATAGCAATATAACCATAAAATAAATAATAAATGTATGGTACAAATAACATATAGAAATGACACAAACAATAACAAAGGAAAAACTAATACATACAATTAAAAAAAAAATATATATATATATATATATTGCTATACCTATAATAATACTATATAACGAAATTACATATAAATATTCTTTTGTTCATTGATTTTTATTTTGTAATTATAATATCATTATTATAAAACTATTATTATATCGAAATATATAATATATAATATATAATATACAAATGTATATATATATATTTTCTTATTTTATATACCAAAAAATATATATGAGATCCAATCATCTCCTTTTCTCTCTTAATAATTGTTTATATATTCTGCTAAACATACAAATGACATAAGGAAATAAATATGTGCAAAAGATATAAGGAGTATGTATAAAATATAATATAATTTTTCAACATATATTTTGATGATTCCTTTTGATGATTATATATATATATATATGTATATATATTTGTTTTGATGATTGGATGAAGAGGGTTGGTGGTACATGTATGTTGAAAATATGTTGGATGTATGAGTATATATTTTGAATATACGTTGGTTGTATGAGTATGTATGTATGTATGTGGGTGATCATATATATATATATTAAAATATTATGTCTATATTGAATTGTTTATATTTATAATTTTTGGCATTCTTTGGATTTTTTTTTGTTTTTTGGGGGGACTTATATATATATATATAATTTTTTTTTTGGAATATATGCCGAAAACACATATACATATATATAACTAATCATGACACATATGTATATATGTATTATATATATATATAATAATTATATAAAATATGTTAAAGAAAAACCATAACACAATAATAGTTATTTAGTTGTGACCCTTATTATATGCACTTTAATTTTCACTTAAAATATAACTTATTTCTATAAAATAATATATAATAATCATATTTGTATTTGGAGTATCAATTTTTGTACATAACACATATGTATTTAATTTCTGTATATATATTTTGTATTACCCTTGCATAAATAAATTATTATATTTATATGACATATATTTTCCTTGTTATATTAAGTATATTTTAATTTTCTTCAGAGTATAAACATATATGACAAAAGTGAAAAAATGTATGAAGTTATTTATCATATTATATAGAAGATTATTTATTTACATATGAATATCAACTTTATCATGATTTTAGGGGTAGAAAATCTATATGTCGAAATACTAATTAACGTACATGGGAAAAATCAATGCATGATATGAAGTTGCACTGTCATCTACAAATGTGGAACATACTCTTAATTTTTATAAATTAGTTAAAGATGGAACATGAATTGATGAAATCAAAAATTATATTTATGCTTTTATAAAGTATTCTGATACATTAAAAAATGATTTATTTAATGAATATAAGACAATATTTACAGGAAGGGTGAAAAATACACAAATATAAGAAATATAAACTAAATTTATATGAATATCAATTATGTTGTTATATGGGAAAATATATATATGTATAGTATTTTACTCTATTTTATAAAAACTTAATGTAACATATATTTATTAAATTGTTTATATCAATTGTTATATAAAGTAATAACTAATAATACAAATACAAAATATAGTATGCTATAATATATAATTATTTGTGTGTATCCATCGTACATTTCAAAATTCAAATTTAATAGTATCCATGTAGCTATTAATTTATGAAAAAAATTGATCGGTTAATTGTTACGCATATCGTTAAAAAATATATTTTTTTTTTTCTAAAATAAAAAATAAATATATACGTATAAGGTTCATGCTATTGTAGTAATATTTTAATGTTCTTCTTTTTCATATTGTTCTAGTTATAAATTTTTTTTTTTTTTTGGGTTTAATTTTTTTTTTTTTTTTTGTTTTAAAGTTTTTTTTTTTTTTTTTTGTTTTAAAGTTTTTTTTTTTTTTGTGGTTTAATTTTTTTTTTTTATTTTTTGTGGTTTAATTTTTTTTTTTTTTTTTGTGGTTTAAATATTTTTTTTTTTTTGTACTCATGTATTATCATCATCATTATAGAAAATAATTTAATTTTTAAAAATATTAAGAAATTTTTATTTTTTTTTTAATAATTATAAATTATGTATGAATTAAAAATAAATAAGTCGTTTTTTTTTCATATTATGTATAACATCGTGTTACTTATTTAATAAATAACACTAATATAATTATTAAAATATATAATAATTAATTATTTTGTTACAACAAGTAGCAGTAAAATTAATGTATGATAAATTGTGAAATAGTATAACAACTATTTTAAGAAATATATATAATAATAATTATTATTATAAATAGAATATATATGTATAAGATAAAACACTGCATAAAACAATACAATGTATTCTGTAGTAGTATATATATAATTTCTCATTTTCATTAATTCTTTTTTTTATTTTTTTTTTTTGAATTTTCTTTTCTAATAATAATAAACTTTAAAAATATTTTTTTATGATAATTATATAACTAAATAATTTAATAATTAATAATTTATTCCAATATGTTCAAATATTTTTTTTAAAAATAATAATATTAATCCTTGCAACTAAGTAGATAAATTAGAGAGAAAGGTATAGAATACAACAATTTTTAGAACAAAAAGGAAAAAAAAAAAAATACAATTATTATTAGTTTGAAAAGAACTTATTTCTTTTATTATAATGCACAATATTTATTTCAAATTGTTTTGTATAATTGATATAATACCAAATATATGTTGTAATATCTATTATATTCATATATGTTCTAATAAGTTCTTATATACGTATTGTACACCTTTAAAAATTATTTCTGTACAAATTTGTATATAATTTACAACAAAAAAAAAACAAGTTGTTTATAACTATAGTTTTACTTGTTATATACATATATTGAAATAAAATTAATATTGCACTTTATCGTAGGATATAAAATTAGATATTATTAGAAATTTAAATTAAAAATTATAAAAAATATGGAAATATTTTATTATATTATTTTTCAAAATTTTTAATTATTTTGTTCTTCTCAATAAAATCAAAAATATGGTTGCACTAAAAAAATACAGTTTTACATAATGGGGAGAATATTTGTGTAATATAATACAAGCCTATAATAATATGTTAGATTAAACATATATAATTTTTATATCACAATAAAATATATTATTATATATGAATTTTTTTAGTTATAATTTTAATCGTAAAATAATATAAGTGTCACAATAAATATGAAACTCTACTGCTCTAAAATATTATTATTTTTTCTTACATTAAATATATTGGGTAACGTCATCATCATATGTACGAATCAAATATTTATAAATACATAAATAAATAAATATATATATAGTATTTTATAATGTATATAAATATAAAAAGTGAATATATATAAGAAATATATATAAAATCATAAATTACAATTAAATATAACAAAAACATATATGACATACTTTTTATAGGCACATAATACAAATAAACCATACATAACACCACATCATACACAAACCAATAGATCATTATGTGAATGTGAAACACAATCGTCAATTCATGATAATGATGCGGGTATGAAAAGTGTAATGCAACAATTTGTTGATCGTACCTCACAACGTTTTGAAGAATACAAAGAGCGTTTGAAAGATAAAAGACAAAAACGTAAAGAGCAACGTGACAAAAATGTACAAGACATTATTGAAAGAGATAAAAGGGAAAAATCATTAACAGAGAGAGTAGAAAAAGGATGTCTTAGATGTGGGTGTGGACTAGGAGGTGTTGCAGCAAGTGTTGGAGTATTCGGGGGATTGAGTGTCTATGGGTCGAAAACCGCCGCGTGGGCTGCTATTACTGCGGCTGCTAAAGCTGCGGGTACAAAGAAGGGTTTACAAGTTGGTTTGGTGAAAGTCATAGAAGTAGTACAACAGTTAGTACCAAGTGGTCAGGGGGCTCCCATACCTACAATTGGGGAGCTGCAACCGTTAATTGCAGGAAAGTTTACTGATGAAGTAACACTTTATGATATATTTCAATGCATAAAAAGTAATGGAGGCGACACACTGCGTAGTACGTATCCACAATTTTTCGAAGCACTAGATACTATGGCTAAAAAAACGCTTCCTGAATTTAATGAAATGAATCCTGTATCAGTAGAAGCAGTTGAAAAAGCTTTTGAGGAAGGTGAAGCAGCTGCAATAGCTCTAGAACATGCTAAATATACACCTTTGTACAGCGCCATTGGTTACTCCGTTCTTGCCATATTGATTATAGTTTTGGTTATGATAATTATTTATTTAGTTTTACGTTATCGACGAAAAAAAAAAAATGGAGAAAAAAGACCAATACACAAAATTATTAAAAGAATAGATATATGTCTGATATTCTTGTAGATAGTTTTGTGTATGCATTACCTTTAATTTAATGTAAATTTTTTTTTTTTTTATATTTATTACATTTTTGTAAATAATTTTTTTTGTTACCATCGTATTTATTTATTAGTTATAGTGATAGTTAATCATTCATTATTATAACTTTTTTTAGAGACCTTTTTAATTTAATAAATAATGTATTTGTTAATTTATTTAAAATACTATATATATATTTATGTATTTATATTATATATATAATTATTTCAAAAATTTTAGGAACATAATATGACATATATTTATTAAATGCTTTATATTCGTTGTTATATAATGGAATACATAATAAAAACAAATACAAAATATATCATATTATATAATTATTCGTGAATATTCATCAACGATTTGAAAATTCAATTTTAACACTATCTATATATCTATTAGTTTATGAAATGGATCTATACGTTATTTATTACACATAATGCTAAAAAATACTTTTTTCTAAAATAAAGAAAAATGTATATATGTATAAGGTTCATAATATTATAAGAGCATTTTAATGTTTTCTATTTTCGTTGATTTGGGTTCGTTCTTGTTTTTTCATATTGTTCTAGTTATTAATTTTACTTTTTTTGTTTTTTTTGTTTTTTTGGTACTCATATATACTATGATCATGAATATAGGAAAAAAAATTCATTTTAATAAATATGAAGAATTTTTTTTTTTTTCTTTAACGTTTCTAATTACGTATAAAATAAAAAATGAATGATTCTTTTATTTTTTTCATAGTATATATAATGTCATGGTATTTGTTTAATGTATAATAATATATTTATTAAAATATATAGTTATTAATTGTTTTGTTTACAACATGTAATAATACAATTAATATATGATAAGTTGTGAACTAGTATAACTTCTATTTTAAGAAATATATATATATAATAAACGTTATGAATATAATATATTTGAATAACATAAAACACTACACAAAATAATAGAATGTTTTATGTAATAGTATGTATAATTTCTTATATCGTTAATTGTTCTTTTTTAAATAATAATACATAAAAATATTTTTTTTTCATAATTATATGATTTAGTACTTTGATAATAAATAAATATTTTAAATGCTTTTAAATATATTTCTATAAAATGGAAAAAATAATATTAATCTTAGTAATAATATAGATAAATTAGAGAGAATTGTATAGCATACAACAAATTTTAGAACAAAAGAAATAACATAATATATCAAAATTGATTTATTAAAATATATGAATATACTATTATTTCAAAAAGAGTTTATATCATTTATTATGATACATAATATTTGTGGTTATTTTGTTTTTATAACAACAATATTACGAACATATATATTAAAATAACTATTTCATATGTATTTCATATATATATATATATTACAAATTGGTATTATATATATTTGTCATATACAATTTCCAAAAATTATGGTTTTACACATTTGTAAATAATTTATAACACATTGATATATTGTATGTTTACTATGTTGTAACATATTATTAAAAAATATGAAAAAATTTAAAAAATTGAAAAAAAAATTATAATTGTAATATATCGTATGATATAAAATTAAATTTCATTACAAATTAAAAAATAAAAAAAAAAAGGAAAAAAAAAAAAATTTATAAAAAATGTAAAATGTTTTGATAAATTTTTTTAATATTAATGTAAAAAAAAAATTTTTTTTTTTTTTTTGTTATAAATAAAATGGCAAATGTGGTTTCACTATTAAAAAAAAAATATATTTACATAATGCAAAGCTGTGGTATATTATCAAAAATATAATCATATTTTAGGTTAAACAAATTTAATTTATTTATGAAATAAAATAAAATAAAATAAATATTTTTGTGATTATTTTAATTAATTTTTTTATCATAAAAATAATATAAGTATCACAAATAAAAAATGAAAGTCCATTATATTAATATTTTATTGTTTGCTCTTGCATTAAATATATTGGTAAAAAAATGTCATGTATACATGAAAGAATAATAATAATAATAAAATATATATGTGATTTTCATTATTTATGTAAATATACAATATACATATTTACAACAAATATATACAATCATAAGAAACTAATTATAACATACATATATATATTGAATTTTTTATAGGTATATACCCACAACAAACCATCTATCACAGCACATCATACAACAAAAATACCAAATACTCGGTTATTATGCGAATGTGAATTATATGCACCTGTCAATTATGATAATGACCCACAAATGAAAAGGGTAATGCAACAATTTGAGGATCGTGCATCAGAACGATTACGCGATTACGACGAAAGGATGAAAACTACACGCCAAAAATGTAGAGAACAATGTGATAAAGAAAGCCAAAAAATTATTTTAAAGAAAAAAAAAAGTTAACACATATACAAAAACGCACCAATGTGTTTGTGAAAAATCAATGGCGGACAAAGTCAAAAAGATGGAGGTGGGTATTGGTGGTACGCTTCCTGAATTGGGATTGATGGGTGGAACGGCTTTATATACTTTAATGCCTGGAAACCTTTGGCAATTAAGGCTGCCCAAAAAAAAAGGTGCAGGCTGCCGGTAAAGCGAGAGGTAAAAGTTATGCATTATTTAGAAACATGGGGGTATAAAACATTCCTGAAATATACAAACCCATGCTTAATATAAACCGTTTTAAAGAACTTAAAGATTTTGCTAATCTTATTATTCAAAAACACGAGGCGATCTGTGCGTTGGAGGCCACTGATGATACTATGTGCATAGATTTTGGTCTTAGAATAGGTACACGTCTACCAAATAATACACGTGGTCCTCCACCAAATTGGCTTGTACCAAAATTGCTAGACGGACTTTCTGTAGATGCTACACAAGCTGCTGATGCACTTGCTAAGGAGACTGCTAAAAGGTTACTGCTGATCTCACAGCTCAAAAGACCGGTGAGATAGCAGCTACATATGGTGCTTGGAAAACTACTATTATTGCTTCGGTTGTTGCAATTGTAGTCATAGTTTTAATTATGGTAATTATTTATTTAATTTTACGACATCGAAGGAAAAAAAAAATGAAGAAAAAACTCCAATACATCAAATTATTAGAAGAATAGATATGATGTGTTTGTTATGTAGGTGTTGTTATGTAGGTGTCGTTATGATGTTTGGAACACATAGTGTTTTTCTTTGTATATACCATGTTTCGTTTTTCCATTATTAGCAACCATATTTTTTTATATGTATTACGTTTATACACATATATAATGCATTTTGTTATGTGTCAATTATTTTTGATTATTTATTGCATTAAATATTTTATTGATTCTATTAGGTTTTTTTTTTTTTTAAGATTTTTATTCTTTAATAATTGATATATTTATTAATATATATATATTAAATACTATACTCATAAGTGTAGATATATATAGTTGTTTGGGAAAATAATATATGGCATATATATATATATGTTACTAATAATAATAAATAAATGTAGGAAACATATGATTCATACGAAAAGAAATTAGTGCATATTAATATAATTAAAAAAATTATATAAATAAATATTTTTATTTTGACAAATATATTACCAAAAAAAAAACCTATCATATTATATATATATTATATATATATATATATATGTATTAAATTATATATATCATTTGTCATTATGTACCGTTTATATATTATTAAAATATCAGAACGGAATATTTACGAAAAATGGGAAAAATATAAAAAGTCCATATAATAATATATATATATAAAAACAAGGAAAAAACCACATCAAAACCATTACAGTAAATGAACAATAGATTAAGCATAGAAGGGGGGAACAATATATAAATGAAAAATAAAAATAATTAATAAAAAAAAGTATTTCTTATCAATATAAAGCATAATAGTTTTTGCTCTAATTTATATTTTGATGTTATTTTTAAATATATATATATACATAAATTTTTAATACATATATATATATTAGTTTTTTTATTCATATTAGTTCACCATAAAAAAAAAAATTAAAACATATATTTTCTCATTCATGTGTTTTTTAAATTATCTCCAACATAAACTACATATAAATTGCTTATCTTTTTTATTGTATACGTATTCTTATATTTAATGTAATCACAAAATATGTATGTGACGTGTACGTATTATTGTAAAAAATATGTTGAATCTATGTATTATTGCTGTTGATATATATATATATATATATATATGTATTATTTTTAGTATATGTAATTATTTGATTTTGTCACAAGAAAAAAAAAGAACCCCTATTCTATAAGGGAAAAAAACAAATTAAGACCAAAAGACAAAAAAAAAAAAGAGAACACTGTTATAAAGGCAACAAAAAATAAAATAATAATTAATAAATACATATAAAATTGTTATTATTATTATTATCCTCTTTTTTTTTATTATTAAATATGTATACCAATATAACGATAAAATGAATAATAAATGTATGGTACAAATAACATATAGAAACGACAAAAACAATAACAAAGAAAAAACTAATACATACAATTAA
>LT990238.1:194739-207242 GCA_900257145.2 Plasmodium billcollinsi
ATTTTTAGCCGCTTCAATTGCCGCAGGTTTCACGCATTTAGAACATGTATACCAATTCCTCCTAATAATCCAGCATTTGGTGCAAGAGTTCCTAGCCCATACCCACATCTCAAACACCCTTTTTCCCACTTTGTCCGCTATCGACTTTTTCGCAAATACATGTTGGAATGGCATCACTTTGTATATCCGTTTGTAATGTGTCAAAATGTTCTGCCATTTGTTTTTCTAGTTTATCTTTTAAAATAATCTTTTGAATTTCTTTATCGCATTTATCTTTACATTCCTTTCGTTTTTCGACCATGCGGTCGTCATATTCATGAAATCTTTGTGATGTACGATCCTCAAATTGTTGCATGACTTCTTTCATTTGTGGATCATTGTCATAATTGGCAGGTGCATATAATTCGCATTCACATAATAACCTGGTAGTTGGTATTTTGGTGTGATGGATGTATTTTTTTGTGGGAATTTGCCTATAAAAATGGTGACATATATATGTATGCTATAATTAGTTCTTTTGTTTATTATTTTTATATATTTTTAATTAATATGTATATTTTGACTAAATATATATAAGTTATATGGATATATAGATATAATAATTATATAAATAGTATCAAAACAAATATATATATTATAATTATATTTATGAATATTTAATACGTATATCACATGGTATTACCAATATATTTAATGCATGCACAAACAATAAAATATTAATATAATGGACTTTCATTTTTTTATTGTGATACGTATATTATTTTATGATAAAAAAAATAACTAAAAAAACACATAAAATATTTTATTTTATATTATACATAAATTAAATATTTTTAACCTAAAATATGATTATAATTTATTTAATATAATTAACAATTATTTTCCCATTATGTAAATATATATTTTTTTTAAAGTGGAACCACATTTGCCATTATTTTTATTACAAAAAAAAAAAAGAAAAAAAAATTGTAAAAAAATTAATATTAAAAAAATTTATGAAAAAAATTTTACATTTTTTATAATTTTTTTTTTTTTTTTTTTTAATTTTTAATTTGTAATAAATTCAATTTATATCATAACGATTATATTACAATCTAAATTTTTTTTTTTTTTTTATCTTATATTTTTTAATAATATGTTACAATATATAGGTATAATACAACTTATTGTGTGTTGTAAATTATTTACAAATGATGTTTAAATCATATTTTGGATATCGTATATGACATATATATATATAGATAATAATCATTTTAGAACTTATATATGAAATACGTATGAAATAGTTATTAAAACATAATTTCGTAAAATTCCTTTTATAAAAAACAATTAACAACAAAATATATGCATATCATAATATAATGATATAAAATATTTTTTAAATAATAGTATATAATATGTATATATTAATAAATCAATTTCCATATATTATGTTATTTGTTTTGTTCTAAAATTTGTTGTATGTTGAAACCATTCTCTCTAATTTATCTATATTATTACTAAGATTCATATTATTATTTTTATAAAATATTTAAAAGCATTTAAAATATTTATATATTACTAAATTACTAAATCATATTATTATGATAAAAAATATATTTTTATTTATTATTATTATTAAGTAACAACAAAATAAAAAAAGCAGTTTACCAATATGAGAAATTATACATATAATAAAATAGTACATTGTTAGTTTCATATAGTCCTGTACGTTGTGCAAATATATTCTATTCATAATATAGAAATTAGTCTAATATTTTGATAATATATGTATTAAATTAACAATTAAAATGATAGATATACTATTTTAGAATTTATTGATAAAATAATTGTATGATTACTAGTTGTAAGAATATATATATATATATATATATTTAAATAAAAAAATTATATTAATTATTATTATAATATATATATATATATTGAAAAGAAATATACGACTTTATATAATATAATAAATACGATAAAAAAAAAGATATTTTTCCCTTATGTTCAATTACTAATAAAATATATATAAAAGTTTGTATATTGTTTCTAACATGGTAGCTATTTCCTATAATAATAATAGTATGTATAATTTAAAATAATAAAAATAAAAAACACAAAACAACATAACATATATAAAATGTAAAAAATATATTATAAATAATGATAAAAAAATAAATATATATTGCTTCATATGAGAACAATCTTACTGTAACGTCATATATAATAAACAACATATCTTTACATTTTGTAGATGAATGATTGTATTAACACATCGTAGTTTCCATTTTATTTATAGACAGTATGGAATAATTATATATATGTATATTATTGAATATTAATATAATAATATATAATTTTATGATTAGATATAGTTCTATAACAATATAAAAGTGAAAGTAAATATATATGATAAACATATATGCCATATTTTATTTTCCTAAACAATTATACATAAATTTATATATGAGTTTAGTATATTAATATATAATATATTAATAAATATATTATTTATTGAAGAAAAAAGAAGCTTTTGAAAAAAAAAAAAAAATAATAAATTAATATAGTAGTAAATTAATACATTAAATAATCAGAAAATATTGACACATAACAAAATACCTTATATGTGTAAAAACGTAATACATATAAAAATATATAGTTATTTATAATGGGAAAAAAAAACATGGCACATACAAAGAAAAACAGTACGAGTACCAAACGTCCTAGCATCAAACTTAACAAGTATGTCTTATTCTTCTAATAGTTTTATATACTGGAGTTTTTTCTTCATTTTTTTTTTTCGTCGATAACGTAAAATTAAATAAATAATTACCATAATTAAAACGATTACCACTATTGCAACGATGGAAGCAATAATAGAAATCTGGTTACTCATATATGTAGCGTCTACTGCAGCCAAATTTGTTTCTTGAATTTCTGCTGTTTTAGAAAGAATCACCTTAGCAGCTTCGTCACTAGCAGACTTTTTGGCATCTCTAACAATAGTGTCAAACACTTTTGGTACAATTTTATTTGCTGCTTCAACTATACTACTATCTTCTATACGCATACCTATATTAAGCTCGAATAATTCGCATGCAGGATGAGCAGTAATGCTATTTCCAAACGACGTACAAAACTCACCATGTTTTGCAACAATATCACCAGCAAGCTTTGTGACTTCAGTATAAGGCCTTGTTTTAACAAAGGCATCATATATTCCAGGAAATAAAGTATGTACTTTATAATATCTTAATGCTAAAATAACTACTTCCTTACCTTCCTTAAGACCTGCAGCCAAACCCTTAGCAGTAGCCTCAACCATTGCCGCTCTCATAGCAAGATGAAATGCCGCAGGTTTCCAAGCACTTAGAGCAACTTGACCAATTCCTCCTAATATACCAACACCTGGCGCCACACCACCACCCAACACACCTCCACATCTCAAACACCCTTTTTCCACTTTGTCCGCCATTGATTTTTCACAAACACATGTTGGAATGGCGTCATTTTGTATATTCGTGTCTAACGTGGCAAATTTGTCCATTAATTCTTTTTCTAATTTATCTTTTAAAATAATTTTTTGACTTTCTTTATCACATTTATCTTTACATTTTTGGCGTGTAGTTTTCATACGTTCGTCATATTCATGAAATCTTTGTGATGTGCGATCCTCAAATTGTTGCATCACCCTTTTCATTTGTGGGTCATTATCGTAATTAGGCATATATAGGTCGCATTCGCATAATGATCTTTTGGTTTTTGTATGATGCGTGATGGATGTTTTTTTGTGGGTATTTACCTATAAAAAATATATCATATTTATTTTTGTTATAATTGGCTGTTTATGATTGTATATATTTGTTGTAAATATGTATATTGTATATTTACATAAATAATAAAACTTCACATATATATTTTATTATTATTATTATTATTTCATGTATACATGACATTTTTTTACCAATATATTTAATGCATCCATAAACAATAAAATATTAATATAATTGACTTTCATTTTTTATTGTGATATTTATATTATTTTATGATAAAAAAATTAATTAAAATAATCACAAAATATTTTATTTCATAAATAAATTAAATTTGTTTAACCTAAAATATAATTATAATTTATTTAATATAATTAACAATTATTTTCCCATTATGCATATATATATTTTTTTTAAAGTGGAACCACATTTGCCCTTTTATTTATTACAAAAAAAAAAAAAAAAAAAAAAGAAAAAAAAATTAAAATTAAAAAAATTTATGTAAAAATTTTACATTTTTTATAATTTTTTTTTTTTTAATTTTTAATAAAATTAAATTTTATATCATACGATATATTACAATTAAATTTTTTTTTTTATTTTTTTCATATTTTTTAATATGTTACGATATAGTAATAATACAACGTATTGTTTTGTTGTAAATTATTTACAAATGTGTAAAACCATAATTTTTGGAAATTGTATATGACAAATATATATAATACCAATTTGTAATATATATATATATATATATATATATATATATATATATATATATGAAATACATATGAAATAGTTATTAAAACATATATTTTCGTAACATGGTTGTTATAAAAACAATTAACAACAAATATTCTTTTGTCATAATAAATGATATAAAATATTTTTAAATTAATAGTATATACATATATTAATAAATCAATATCCATATATTATGTTATTTCTTTTGTTCTAAAATTTGTTGTATGCTATACAATTCTCTCTAATTTATCTATATTATTACTAAGATTAAGATTATTATTTTTATTTTTATAAAAATATTACAAATAAATTAAAAACTTCATTTATCATTAAAGTATTAAATTATAGAATTATCGCAAAAAATATTAATATTTATTATTATTAAAAAAAAACAATTAACGAAATAATACATTATACATACCATTACATAATACATTCTATTATTTTAGTTTATTCAAATATATTATATTCATAACTTGTATTATATATATATATATTTTTTTTTTTCCTTAAAATAGTAGTTAAACAATTTTATAAGTTATCATACATTAATTTTATTATATATTGTAACAAAATAATTAATTACTATATATTTTAATAAATATATTATTATACATTAAACAAATACCACGACATTATATGTACTATGAAAAAAAAAAAAGAATCATTTATTTTTAATTTATACGTAATTAGAAACGTTTAAAAAAAATTCTTCATATTTCTTAAAATGAATTTATTTCCTATATTCATGATCATAGTAAGTATGAGTACCAAAAAAAAAAAAAAAAAAAGGATATCATATAAATATTGTTATTCCAATACAATTATAAATAATATATATTATATTGTTACTATTTTATAATAATACTTATTCTAATATTAGGCTAATTAATTATTCTTATATTATAATGTGTTGATATATACATACATCTTGTTCAAAACATTTTTGTGTTTACTCTATTAAAAAAATTATATATATAAATATAAATTTTTTTTTTTTTTTTTAATGTCCTGTAATAATATAACAAATTTTATTTTATTAAAAGGGAAAAAATATAAAAAATAAAATAAAATAAAATATAATTAACATAACATTTTATTTTACACATGACATTTTAATGTTAAATAAACATAATTATGTATTATATATATTATAAAAATAATATCGTACAAATGATATAGATGATTGTTATTAATTAAAATTATATTTATTTATATTAGTTCATATGATATGAATATAATTATATTTATAATAATATATGAATATAAGACTAATAATATAATTATTGTATGATATATTCCATTATATATTATTTTATATGAGAAATTTAAAATATATATGTTGTATGTTGTTCTTAAAGAGTGTATAATAAATAAATATATATGTGTATATATACTAATAAATATATATACATATAAAATCTTTACTAAAGAAAAAACAATATATAATTTACACTCATTTCACTAAAAAAAAAATGAATAAATATAAAATAAACAATTTAATAACATCATAAATATAAACAAAAAAAAAAATATATAATGTTATAAAAATTGAATTATCATAATCTCCTTGTACTGAAAAATCGCCAATTTACAAAACTCTAATTTCAATTTAATATGATGAAACCCTATATTTATTGATTTAACAGTTTTGTGTATTGGGCTTTTTTATTCATTTTTTTTTTTCTATGATAACGTAAAATTAAATAAATTATTACCAAGATTAAAACTATTACTACAATTGTAACAACAGAAGCAATAATAGTATTACTTAATGAACTAGTGTGTAATGCAAATTCAGCTACTTTAGCGTCCTCAAAAGCTTTTTCAACTGCTGTTATGTGTGCGCCATTGTGTGTATTAAACGCATCAATGCCTCCTTTAACCATACCTTCTATATTGTTGAAAAATCGTGTATAGGTTTCTTGCTGGAATTTATCACTCATAGTACTAATATGCTGAACCATATCAAAAAGATCCACACCATTGGTAAATTTTCCTGAAGAAAGCATTTCGTCCACAGTAAATTTTGGAACATTAGCTAAATAACTAGTCGTTTCGTATATATTTTTTATTTGAACCAAACCCACTTCTATACCTTTTTCAATACCCTTTTCTATAGCCATTTTAGTAGCATGTTGTGACAATATCGCATACCATATACCGCTGACTAGACCCCAGACAGGTAGAACACCACCTCCTAATGCACACCCACACTTCAGACAACCTTTTTCTATTTTTTGTTCTAATGATTTTTCCCTTTTATCTTCTTCAATAATTTTTTGTATATGTTTATCACGTTCTTCTTTTCGTTTTTGTCTTTTATCTTTCAAACGCTCTTTGTATTCTTCAAAACGTTGTGAGGTACGAGCAACAAATTGTTGCATTACACTTTTCATACCCGTATCCTTATTATAATTTGATAATTGTGTGTCACATTCACATAATGATCTATTGGTTTGTGTATGATATGGTGTTATGTGTGATTTATTTGTATTATGTTCCTATAAAAAATATGTCATATATATATAATTGTGTTAAATATGTATATTGTACATTTACATAAATAATAAAACTTTATATATATATATATTTATATTTATTTATTTATAAATGTTTGATTCTTACGTGATATGATGTTACTAATATATTTAATGGAAGAAAAAGTAATAATATTTTAGAGCAGTGCAGTTTCATATTTAATGAGATACTTATTTTATTTTATGATTAAAATTATAACTAAAAAAATTCATATAGAATAATATATTTTATTGTGATATAAGTATTACATGTGTTTAATCTAATATATTATTATAGGCTTGTACTATAATACACAATTAATTTTCCCATTATGTATATATATTTTTTTACTGCAACCATAGTTTTCCCTTTTATTCAAATCAAGAAAAGAAAAAACTAAAAAATAACAAATACGAAGAAATAAAAAATAATATAATAAAATATTTCCATATTTTTTTATAAATTACCATCTTAATTTCTACTAAAATCTAATTTTATATCATATGATAAATTGTAATATTAATTTTATTTTTATATATGTGTATAACGAGTAAATCTATAGTTACAAACAACTTGTTCTTTTTTGTGTTGTAAATTATATACAAATGTTTAGAGAAACAATTCTTAAAGGTATACAATACGTATGTAAGAACATATTAGTATATTTATATTAAATACATATTATAACGTAAACTTGGTATTATTTCAATTATATAAAACACTTTACAATAAATATTGTGTACCATAATAAAAGAAATAAGTATTTTTCAAATAGTAATTATATTTTTTTTTTTTTTTTGTTCTAAAAATAGTTATATGTTATACCTTTCTCTCTAATTTATCTACATAGTTGAAAGCATTAATATTATTATTTTTAAAATATATTTGAAATTAATTTAAAAAAATTATTAATTAGTAAACTCTTTAATTATATAATTATCACAAAGAAATACTTTTCATATTTATTATTATTAGAAAAGAAAATTAAAAAAAACAAAAAAAAAAAAAAAAAAAAAGAATTAGTGAAAATGAGAAATTATATATACTACTACAGAATACATTGTATTGTTTTATGCAGTGTTTTATCTTATACATATATATTCTATCTATTATAAAAATTATTATATATATATATATATATATTTCTTAAGGTACTATTAGTATTTCACAATGTATCATACATTAATTGTATTATTACTTGTTGTAACAAAATAATTAATTACTATATATTTTAACAATTATATTATTATTATATATTAAATAATTAACAAGATGTTATACATATTACGAAAAAAAAAAACGGAATTATTTTTAATTTATACATAATTTATAACTATAAAAAAAAAACATTTCTTAATATTTCTAAAAATTAAATTATTTTTTATAATGATGATGATAGTAAGTATGAGTACCAAAAAAAAAAAAATTTAAACCACAAAAAAAAAAAAAAAAAATTTTTAAACACAAAAAAAAAAAAAAAAAATTAAACCACAAAAAAGAAAAAAAAGAAAAATTAAAACACAAAAAGAAAAAAAAAAAAATTAAAACACAAAAAAAAAAAAAAAAAATTTATAAACCAAAAAAAAAAAAAAAAAAATTAAACCGAAAAAAAAAAAAAATTTATAACTGGAACAATATGAAAAAGAAGAACATTAAAATATTGCTACAATAGCATGAACCTTATACGTATATAAGGTTTTTTTTATTTTGGAATAAAACATTTTCTTGCATGTGTAATAAATAGCCGATAGATCCATTTCATAAATTAATAGATACTTTGATACTATTAAAATTGAATTTTGAAATTTTTGATGAATATTGAAGAATTATTATATATTATAATATAATATATTTTGTATTTCTTCATTATATATTCCATTATAAAACCGCTAATATAAAGCATTTAATAAATATATGTTACATAAAGTTTTTATCTAATACAGAAAAATTATTTATACATGTATTTTCACATATAACAACATAATTGATATTCATATAAATTTAGTTTACATATCTAATCATTGTGTATTTTTCACCCTTCCTGTAAATATTGTCTTATATTCATTAAATAAATGATTTTTTAATGTATCATAATACTTTATAAAAGCATAAATACAATTTATCATTTCATCAATTGATGTTCCATCTTTAACTAATTTACAAAAATTAAGAGTATGTTCCACATTTGTGAAAGATAGTGCAACTTCATATCATTCATACATTTTTACCATGCACGTTAATTAGTATTTCGACATATATATTTTTTACCCCCCAAATCATCATAACGTTGATATTCTTATGACACTAAATAATTTTCGATATAATATGATAAATAACTTCATACATTTTTTCACTTTTGTCATATATGTTTATACTCTGAAGAAAATTAAAATATAATTAATATAAAAAGGAAAATATATGTCATATAAATATAATAATTTATTTATGCAAATATAATTCAAAATATATATACATAATATACATATGTGCTATGTATAAAAATTGATACTCCAAATAAAAATATAATTATCATATATTATTTTATAGAAATAACTTATATTTTAAGTGAAAATTAAAGTGAATATAATAAGGGTCACAACTAAATAACTATTATTATGTTATGGTTTTTGTTTTACATATTTGTATATAATTATTATATATATATATTTAATACATATATATATATGTGTGTTTCATTATTAGTTATAAATATATTTACATATATGTTTTTGGCCTTTATTCCTTAGTAACAATATATATATATATATATATGAATCCCGCCCCAAAAAACAACAAAAATCCAAACAATGCCAAAATTAATAAATATAACAAATTCAACATAGACATAGATATTATTATATACATACATACTCATACGAACCACATATTTTCAACATACATACTCATACAACCGACGTACATTCAACATACATACTCATACAACCAACATATTTTCAACTTACATACACATACTTAAATACTCATATTTATATACTCATACAACCAACATATTTTCAACATACATATACCCTTACACCCCCTACATCCAATCATCAAATTATATTTATATATATATATAAACCATCAAAAAAAAATCATCAAAATATATGATGAAAAATGATATTATATTTTATACCTACTCGTTATATCTTTTGTATATATGTATTTCTTTATGTCACTTTTATGTTTACAAAAATATATATAGACAATCATAACGACATAAAAGGAGAAGATGGAATTATAAATTTTTTTGTATATAAAATAAGAAAAAATATATATATACATTTATATTACATATTTTGAAATAATAATACTAAAATAATAAAGATAATATAATACGAAATAAAGATCAAAGAACAAAATAATATTTATATATATTTTTGTTGTCCAGTATTATTATAGTTATAGCAATATATATATATATATATATATATTTTTAATTGTATGTATTAGTTTTCTTTTTGTTATTGTTTTTGTCATTTCTATATGTTATTTGTACCATACATTTATTATTAATTTTATTGTTATATTGGTATACATATTTAATAAAAAAAAAAAAAGAGGATAATAATAATAATAATTTTTATATGTATTTATTAATTATTATTTTATTTTTTGTTCTCTTTACAATAGTGTTTTTTTTTTTTTTTTTTTTTTTTTGTGTCTTAATTTGTTTTTTTCCATTATAGAATAGTGTTTTTTTTTCTTGTAACAAATAAAATAATTCAATATACTAACAAAATACATACATATATATATATATATCAACAGCAATAATACATAGATTCAACATATTTTTTAAAATAATACGTACAGGTCACGTATATATATATGTTAATACATACAATATAAAAATACGTATAGAATAAAAAAAAGCCATTTATATGTAGTACATGTTGGAGAAAATTTAAAAACACATTAATGAAAAAATATATGTTTTTATTATTATTTTTTTTTTTTTGGTATATTAATATGAAGAAAAAAAATTATATATATATATAACATAAAAATAGAAATCACAGAGGACAAAAGTAATTATCTTTTATAATTATAAAAAATATTTTATTATTTATTTTTATTTTTGGTTTCTATATTATTTCCTTTTTTCATGCTTATACTATTATTCATTTACTGTAATGGTTCTGATGTCGTAATTTTGTTAGTATTCTTTTATGTATACAGATTATGTTTTTTTTATATTGTATGCACTTTTGGTATTTATTCTGTTATTATATTTTTAATAATACAAATAAAAAATACATAACTTCAAATGAAATATATAAAATAATACATACATATATATATTAATATATATATATTATATGATTGCTTTTAGTAGGTAAATTATTTGTTAAAAAAAAAATGTTCATTTATATTAATTTTTTTATTATATAAATATGGATTAATTTTTTTGTTTGTTTGAATAATATAATTCCTACACTTAATAATATTATTAACATATATATATATATATTTATAATATTTTATTATATTATATTTAATATGAAGTATTATATAAATATACATGCCACATTTTATTTTCCTAAACAATTACATATACCTACACTTATGAGTTTATTATTAAATATTTATATTTAAAAAAATATATATGATTTATTAAATAATAAAAGTCTTCAAAAAAAAAAAAAAAAAAAATTTTAATAAAAAATTAACATAATCAAAAAATAGACATAAAAATTGACATATGTCAAGGTACATTATATATGTGTAAAAACGTAATAATTATAAAACTATATAGTTGTTTGTAATGGAGAAAAAAACACATGGTATATATAAGGAAAAATATCTCGCGTACCAAACGTCCTGTCAACATCGAAAAATACCAAAAGCATCATATCTATTCTTCTAATAATTTTATATATTGGAGTTTTTTCTTCATTTTCTTTTTTCTTATATAACGTAAAATTAAATAAATTATTACCATAATTAAAACTATAACTACAATTGTAATAACTGAAGAAGTTATAACTGTATAGTAATTAGTACTTGTTGCTGTTACCTTAATAATCTCTGCTTCTGTAACTCTGGTAGCTTCAGCAGCAGCATTTTTAGCAGCAGTTTTTGTATGTGTTGTTATAGCTCTAATTACTGTAGCATTGTCTTTTCCATAGAAAAGACAAATAGAGTCATGTCCTATGATGCTTCCGCTAGGATCCAAGCAAATTTTATCACTTAATACCTTTAAGGATGAAGAAAGTATAGTGGGATTTTTAAATGTTTCTGCACTAAGAAGATTTGTCCATTGATCTTTCGTTAAACTTCCTAAACCTAACAATCTTTTTAATGCATCAGTAGCTGCCGTAATACCAGCATCTACACCGGCCTTTTCAGCAGCAAGTAAAGCACCACTTTTCCACACATTTACAGCAACTGAACCAACTAATCCAACATTTGGTGCAGCAGTTCCTAGCCCATACCCACATCTCAAACATCCTTTTTCCACTTTGTCCGCGATCGACTTTTCAC
>LT990238.1:217342-260509 GCA_900257145.2 Plasmodium billcollinsi
TTTTTTTTTTTTTTTTTTTTTTTTTTTTTTTTTGTTCATTTCCTTCTTATCTTACCTTATTAAAACCTAATATTATATTTAATACTAGAATAAATATAAATAACTTAAAAGAAAGGAATAACATTTTTACTTTATACTCCTCATAATAATTTGTATGAATAATATTAAATTCGTTTAATTATAAGAAATATTTATATCTTTTGTTTTTAATGATACTTAATATATTATATAATATACATTTGAACATATACAATAATAACAATAGTTTTATTTTTGTTTTTTTTTCTAAGATAAATTTTTAACCCTTATATATTTAAATAAAATAAATTAATCAATTAATTTGATTATTTTTCATATAAATAATTGATAAAATATTTCCCTTAATTATTCAATAATATGAATAATAATTTGATTTTGTAAAAATAATATCATTCTAAACATAAATACGTTAAATATAACAGTCATATATATATATATATTCTAACAGAAATAATTATTTAATTTTTTATAAATCTCTATTAACGTGTGTATATTCATAATAATCTCTATACTGCTTTTTTCTTCTTTAATCTTATTAAAAATATATGCAAGCATAAATTCTTAAATTCTTTATACAATAATAAATTACTTTATGTAAAAATGTATTTTGATTATATATATTGAGAATATTATATATTAATAATATTATTATAACTAAAAAGAAGTATATATTATTTTTACACTTTAAAAAAACATAAGAAAATATTTTCCTGCATGATATCTTATATAAATTACTATATTTATAATATATATTAAATTTTCATTTCTGTTCATCTCTCTTATTAATCCTTAGAACACTATAAATTTTACATACACTTAAAATTTTGATATAAAAAATACTATTCATTATAAAAACATATGTTTTAACATAATCAAAAATATATATTTTATTAAATATATTAAACTAATCACATCATTTATATATTAAATTAATATGAAAAAAAAAATTAAATATATAAATATTTACATATACTCATTTAACATTTAAAATGTATCCCATAGTAAGAGTAACATACACCATAGAAATATAACATGATTTATTAAAAAATTTCAGAATTATTATTATTTTCTTTTTTAATTTTATAATAAAAAAATAATTAATTATTCAATACCAATTTGATAAATATATTTGTTTCCATACTATAAAGGAATTTATCTAAAATATGTTTATTTTTATAATACTTTTTTAAACCTTTATATATAATCAAAATAAAACTATACACATTAAATATGCATTAATAATAGTTATATTACATATATAAATTTTGTAAAAGAATATATATATATATATATATATATATAATACATTATAATATATTACCTACATATTTTGATTAATCTTAATATGGTTTAATTTTCCTACTTAAATTAGATATATTTTATATACATACATCATATTTTTTTAAACATATCTAAACACAAAATATATTGCATCAAATATATAAATAAATTTAAAATATTAATGTTATGATATATTAAATCATTAGTTATTATAAACATAAATGTTTTAAAATTTGTGATTTTTTTTTTTTTTTTTTTTCAAGTTTTTATTTTCTAAAGGTCACCACTTAATAAAAATAAGATGTAATTAATATTGATATATTGATATATTTATATTTATTGTTAAATGTGTATATTTTTTAATTTCGTCTTTTTAACCTTTTCATTTTCTTTTTATTTTTTTTTATTATATATTTTCTCATAATTTATGTGAATATTTTTTTTTCAAAAAAAAAAAAAAAAAAAATGCTTATTAAAAATTGTAGTAGCACAAAAAATAAAATAACTAATAACAGATATCCTAATGATATACATGATGTTCCAGAACATGAAAAGATGAATATATCCATAAATTACAATATATTCAATAAAATACATAAGTATTTATTATTTATTAAATATTTATTACTTTTTCATTTAATTATATTTCTATGTATTAACAATAAGGTAAAATATAAAATAATATAACAAAATGAAAACATCTTATTTTAATTTTTTTATATAATCACTTCATAAGGAGAAACATATGTATATATTATAATTATATTAGCATTATATATATAATATTTATTTATATTTTGATTTCTTTAGAATAATCATAAGAAATATTCTTATGATAAATATATTTATAAAAATGAAACATTTAATCCATTAAAAAATAGATCTTTGGCAGAGTTTCATGTCAATAATGATTATTCCAACTTAAATTGTGCGAGTAAAAATACATCAAATTTAAGAGGAAAAAATATTAACAAAAACGAAAGGAAAAATAAAAAAAATATAAAGGAAGATATGATTTCTAATGACAATATAAGCTATACTTCAATATCAAAACCAAAGAATTTAGAGGATTTAATATTTGAAAAAAGAAGAGAACAAGCACATTTAAATGAAGGAAAAGATTTATCATGGCTTGATAAAATTAAGTGCTTTTTTGGTATTTTTGATGATTTTTTTATAGACAAAATGGTAGATTACAGTGTTCAAAAAAAAGATTCACTATCATTAAAATTTATTAAAGAAAATATTATATTACATGCTATAGCTTTTTACCCTTATTCGTTTGGGTTCCTTCCTTATATATTCAGTAGAATGAATTTCTTTGATATTAATCATGACAAGAAGAAAAAAAAAGACATATTACATATAAAAGAAGATAAAAAAGAACTTTATGGTGTAAAATAATATTTATATAATTTTTTCTTTTTCATAAATTATTATTAATAAGTCAAAAATAATGTTTATATCTACATGCCCAAGTGAGTAATTTTAATTATTAATATATATGTACATTTACTTTTTATTCTATACATTATTATATACACATCTGTATGTATCGTTAATTTTTTAATAGTTTTTATGATTATTTGTTATTTTTTAATTATTGTTTGTTTGTTTTTTTTTTTTTTTTTTTTTTCGTGTTACATATCTTTAATAAATACATATATATTCATTAAATAAATATGATTATACATTTTTATATTATGACATGAATAACCCTCTATATATTCAGCTAGTTCATAATATAAAGATTTTCAAATTAATTATATATATAATTATTTTATGATAATATAAAATAATTATGCTCTAATTAAGAATGACTATTAAATATATGCCACAATATATATATATATATTTACATATTTCATTATAGTAATGTTACAAAAAGTAAAATATATAAATATATATATCTTTTAGTTATAAAATTATGTCTTATAATATATATATATATATATATATAATACAATGTGTAATATTAGATATATTTAAAGGAAATCATTTGTAATAACATTGGTGAAATTACAATATGATATATTATATTTAACTATTTTTAATTAAAAAAATATATTAATTATAAAGTCTATTTAAGAATTTAATAAATATACATATACATAATATATACAAAATAATTCAAACCGTTTTTATTTAGTAACATGAGTGTCTTTTAGGAAATAATTTTGTATAAATGAATTTACTAAATACGTTACAAAAATTAAAAATACATACAATTATATATATATATATATATATATATATATATATATATATATATATATATATATATATAATATTTAAAATATATGAAATTAGACTATATTATAATTTTATATAATATATATTTATATTTTTCAATAATATTGATACATCACGTTACATAAAAAATTAAGCTCTGCACATATTATATAATATTATTTTATTAATATCTAATAAAAACAAAATTTCAAATTTTAACTTAAATATATTTAGAATTCCTTTACATTTTTAATAAAATCACTTAGATAATAATAAGATTTTAATATAACAAAATTTATAACAATATTATTCTATTAATACTTTGATTTAATTATAATATATTATATTTTATTTGTTTTTACTTGAATTATAACACATAAAAAATTAAATATATTTTTAATTATATGAAAGAAAGAACTAACAAAACTGTTTTCCTTTATATAATTAATATTTAAAAAAAAAAAAAAAAAAAAAAACCCTAAGTATAGTACAATATATATAATAAAATAATAAATCATGAAATCCATTAGAATTACAAAATTTAATATATATATCTATGTTTTCATGGAAGCCATATCAAATAAAAAATATGATGAAATTATATTATAAAAGACAATTCAATTTATTATATATTAAATGATATAATACAAAAAAATTTCTCTGATCTACCACCAAAGGGTTCATTCTAATTATTAGGTTGTTACCGTTTCCTATTTTCGTAGAATTTACTTGAAACGATTCTATTAAATAATTTAGCGTTTATAATTCTATCTATATTAAATACAAACTTGAAATAATATTAATGTATTTTTTCATACCCTAAATACATAAGACGTATGTTAAGAATTAATTTTTTTCTAACTACATAATTTCATAATTTTTAATTAAAAGAATGTGTGCTTCAAAATAAACAAAAATAGGAAAAATATGATAATGAATTATTTGTAATGTAAAATAATAATATGAAAATCATTTAAAAAAATAGTATATTATCATCATATATATATATATATATATATGAAAGGCAAATTTTATATTATTGAACATATTAAATTAAAAAATATATTTTAATTAAAATAAAAACAATAAGTACAAAAACATATAAAATAATATTCCTATATGTTTCTCTTAATTAAAATAATTTAAAATAGTGCCAAAAGAGCTTGAAACCTAAAAAAGAAAAAATTAATAAAAATATTTTCAACTTGTACATATATATATATATATATATATATTATGAAAATTTTAATCATATTTTTCTTATAAAAAAAACATATATATAAATATATATATATATATATATATATATATATATATATATATATATATGTACAAGTTGAAAATATTTTTATATTTATATAATTACGTAATACATACCATATTCTAATTCAGAAAGGGCAGGATAAAAAATTTCGTTATCATCTGTTTCGTCATTAGAAACATCACAAGAATAGTTTTTACATGTAGAACAATATAGAGAATAATATTCTTTATTTGATAAATATTCTTCCATACCAAGAAAATTATAATGCTTATTATACTCATTCGATTCAATGGAATACTTATTCTTATTATAATTTTTATAATCATTATATTTATTATCATTACAATAATAATTATCACCATCATTAAAATTATTTTTACCTTCTTCATTTATTTCATTTTCATCCTCTTTTATAAATTCATACTTAAAATTATCGGATTTATTTTCATAAATATACCTATATTCATTATTGAATTCAGGCACATTACCAAATGTATTATAATAACTACATATATTAGGTTCATTATATTCCTTAATAAAACATATCTTTGATTTCATTAACATTTTTATATCAAATATATTACAATTGTATTTAATATAGAAAAATCTTTTATGTTTATAATATTTAGTTATGTCTTTTTCATATAACTTAAGTATATTCTTCATATATTTATTTAAAACTAAAATTATTTATGAAAGTACCCTTTCGGTGTTTTTAGGATAAATAACTTTCATCATTTTTATTATCTTTTTCATTATTATATTCTATAAAATTATTACATGTATCCTCACTAATACACATTTCAAATACATTTATATTATCATCATTTTTACGGGATTCTTCTGTATATGAATGAAACGAAACTCCTAATTAACTATTACTTAAATTTTCTAAGAAATCTCTTTCAAACCACAAAAGGTTGATATAATCAAATATATCATTAATATAATTTAAATCATAATATTCCTTTATGCATTTTTTCTTTAATAATTCTGAAAAAATTAAATCCCTATTTTCTTCAGTATTCAATTTATTTATCCTTTGGAAATATGGAAAAAAATTATCACTGCTTATAAAAAATTTTGTTCCACTAGTATTCTCCACAATATCTAAAATACTCATTTAATTTATTCACACATTATATATATATATATATATATATATATATTATAACTAACTATCTTTATATTTTCACTTTATTTATATTATAATTATATCGTATTATTACAAAAAAAAAAAAAAAAAAAAAATTTATATATTATGAAAAATATAAAGATATTAAAATATACATAGACAAAAATTAATATATATGTATTATAATATTATATTCATTTTTTTTTTTTTTTTATTATATTTCTATATAAAAAAAAATTATAAAATTTATTATAGGTATTTTCTGATAATTCCTGATTATATTATATATAAGTTTCTATGCAACCATATTAAAAAAAAAAAAAAAGTAAATTTAAGAAATCAATAACATTAAAAAATATAATTCAAAATAATTATATATACTGTATTTTTATTACACAGGGAAAATATATTTATGTTATATTGAACAAGGATTGGGAAAAAAAAATAAACAATAAATATATTTTAATTATTTAACTTTTTTTTTTTTTTTTTTTTAGTTAATATTACCATTTTTTGGTTTTATTTGCTATTCACTTTTAATAATAATTCTTTTAGATAAACAAAAAATAGAATACATTTAACGTACATAATATATAAGTGGAACATATATTTTGTTTTGAAATTTTATATGCTACTCAAAAAAAAAAAAAAAAAAAAAATTAAAAGGGCAGAATACTTTTTTCTAATAATATATATAAATACATATTTTTCAAAATAAAAACTTTTGTTCTTATTTATGTTTTATATTTTATTATAATGAATTACCAAAAAAAAAAAAAAAAAAAAAAAAAAAAATAATTAAAATAAAATAAAAAAATAAACATAAATACAAATACATAAAGAAAATTTAATAAACAAAAAAAAAAAAAAAAAAAGTAAATTTTCACTTCAAAAATTAAAATATTAATATATATATATATAAATCTATTATATTCAACATAATAAATATTTTAATTTTTAAACCACCAGGGATTCTTAATTAAATTCTTCAATTTTACATTTTTCCTATATTTTATATCAATTAAGTTCTATAAAAAAAAAAAAATATACATATATATTATGATTCATTTATAAATATATAATTAAATATAAACTTTACACATGTATATAATATATATATATATATATATATAATTTCTCACCTTAATCATAATTTTTATATCCTTTGGCCACGATTTAGTAACGCTGAATGTATCCAAACTCATATTATTTCTTTCAAACTTCCTATATTTTTTATCTGTCAATGGATCAGAACAATTCCATAAATAATAATCATTCCAAATCCAAATAAATAAAATACCAAGCATATACTTATCAGCATTAGTGACATCAAAATAATATTTCCTCCTTTCATTCGTGTCAATAATACGATGTATATATTTTAATGGGTCATGTATAGAACGTTGACGATAAATTTTATATAATTTTAAACATTCAGGTGGCATGAAAGGCATTTTTCCTACATATGGAGAACAAGATTCAAATGAAAACTTATTATTCATTCTTTTTATATGCCTTATTTTATTGGTATATAGAGGTGTAGATTTACCAAAATCACATATTCGAAATTCAAAATTATCTGAAATTAAAATATTTTCTGGAGTAATATCTAAATGAGATAATCCAGTATCATGTAATTTATCTATTAATTTTAAGCATTCGAAAAGAATTTTCTTTTTAGTTTTTTTATTAAAAACATTTGGGTAAACGTTTCGCATTTTTTTCTTATAATTCTTTATATCGTCACCATATAATTCTGATACAATTACAATGTTACCATTTAAATTTTTTTCTAATCCATTTTTTAATACATTGTTGAAATTTATTAAACTACTAAACATATAATCTGAAGATACATTTTCATAAAATTTATTATCATCTGGTTCAAATAATATTTTATGTAATTTTGGTGTTATTCCTTTATGATATTCTTCTAAAAATGATAAAGCTACTGCCTCCATAACAAAATTATCTTTAGTATACATATATTCCCCCTCATATTTTTCCATACAATCAAATAGTTTTAACCAATCCATAATATTTATTTTTTTAATGAACACTTTAGTATTATTTATACTATTTTCATTTGGTGAACAAATGAATGACTTGAACATATTTTTTCTTTTTTTTTTAATTATATCATCCATATCATCAGAATATATAGGAAATAATTCCCATTTTTCATAATTCACACCATTTATAGAATAATCTTTTGACATACATAACATTTTAAATAATGAGTCTTTACCCAATTCCCAATTATATATTACTTTATTTCGTTTATTCACATTTTCTAAATTATTTTTACTATTATCTATTATATTATTAAAACGACAAAAATTAACATTATTATCTTCCTCGTTATTTATACCAGTTTCTTCCATATATGAAATTGTTTTTTCACTATCTTTATCAATTGATTCGTTATCATATTTTTCTTTTGTACTTTTGAATATTTTTCCATTTAATCTATCATAAAGAAATCCTTCTAACCTTTTACTACCTTTTACATGTATTTTCGTAAATACATTCTTCTTCTTCTTTTCTTTTTCAACAAACTCTTGATTAATATCATATAAACTCCTTAAATTTACATTGACTACATCTAAGTTCCGAATTGCTCTATACTCTATATTAATAAGCACCTTTTGAAAAAATTCAAAAATATATATATATATATATATGTACTATATAAATATCTTTAATGTTTTAGACTAAATATAAAATTTTAAAACTAATACATTTATACATATAATTCGTATATATTCACACACACATATATATATATATATATATATATATATATATATATATATATTATTTTCTATTGCAGTTATATGTCTTACTATTATTAGAGATGTAAAAATTAACATACGCACTAGAATTAACATTTTTGTGAACAAATAATATCATGACACATATTTATCTGCATTTTATAACTTTAATAATGTATAATTATATTATAAAAGCAATATGCTATTATATGATCTTATAAGTTATTATACGATACTCTTCATTTTATTATATAGAAATAATTACTAGGAAAATATTTAAAAAAAAAATTCAAGTACTGATATTTTATATATTATATATATATATATATATATATATATATATATATATATATAATTTAAATGATTAAATTAAAGCAATAACCCGTTATAATTGTAAAACCAAGGTATATTATATTTATTTATTTTATTACTTCAAATGTATAACCCATATGAATTCAAAAATATATTTATATATTCAAAGTGTAATAATATATATTAATAATAATCTTATATAATAATTATAAATAACCGAATAAAATATATAATATATATATTAATTTTTATATATTCTTTTATTACTATAATGTATAAATCATTAATAATATAACATAAAATAATTATTTAAATAAAATTAAAAACATTTCATAAAAAAAAAAAAAAAAAAAAAACAGTTATATAATATTACCATAGTCTTTAATAAAAAAGTTTTAAATTTAACATTTATATTTTTTATACCTAAAGAATACTTCTTTCATTTTACACATATATTATAAAATTAGTGTACCATGTTTTATACATATTTAAATTCTATACATAAATATAGTATAATATGCCTCTTCATATAATAATAAATATGAATGGTTATATAAAATATATAACATATAAATCATATTATATTATATATATAAATATTACAAATATTTTTATTACATTCATTGGAATTATAAAAAAAAAAAAATTATTATTAACTAAAAATATAATAGGACTTTTCTTTATTTTAAAAGAAATATTTTGATTTTTCTTATATATATTAAAATCTTTTTATATATAAAATCATATAATAATAATTATTATAATAATTTATTTATTTAATTAATATAATATAAGGATGTTCATTTATTTTAACCAAGAAATATTTTGGTTTTTCTTTAATATTATATTATAGAATGATCAAATAAAAATAATAATAAAATTAACTTACTAATTTAATTAATAAAATATAAATATAATATATTATAATATTATATTATATAGGATGTTCATTTATTTTAACCAAGAAATATTTTGGTTTTTCTTTAATATTATATTATAGAATGATCAAATAAAAATAATAAATAAATTAATATTAACTTATTCATTTAATTAATATAATAGAATATGAGATGTTTATTTATTTTAATAGAGAAATGTTTTCATTTTTCTTAAATATTATTTTATGAAATATTAGAATTATAATAAAAAAGAAAAAAAAAATTGGCATGAAAAATGAAAAAGTGAACATCTTACAAGAATAATAAATAAATAGTTACAAAATAATATAAAAAATATAGATAAATTTAAGGTGAATCATCTTATATATAAATAATATTATAATATAAATTTCAAGATACATTAATTAAAAAAAAAATAATAAAAAGAAAATTAAATATAAATAATTATTAATAAATATACACATTTTGTATAGTACTATAAATTTTTCCTAGAAAAAAAATAATATTAAGAAAATATAAAATTTAATAATATATTTAGTAATTATATAGGTTATACAATAAATACATAAATTATATATATATATTCTATTGACACAAAAACAAAACTATTTAAAAATATTAAAAAATATAATAGTAAAATAAAAATGTATTCACCTAAATTACAATTATATATATTATTTAAGAAAGTATAAACCTTCATTAAACAGGAAAATATATAATACTAATATATAATATAAATTTTATGAAAAAATATATATATATATATATATTATTCCTATAAAGTAACATTTAAAAAAGATAAAAAAAAATACGCGCATCCAGTTTTTGATATGCTTCATATACATCTTTTATTCTTATAATTAATATAATAAATTAAAAAATAAAAGAAAAGAAAAATAAAAAAAAGAGAAAAAAAAATTCAAAATAATAAATAATAATATAATTAAGTAATTTAAGGAAATATATATATCATAGAACATATAAAATATACCAATTATTCAAGCATAAAAAAAAAAAAAAATATACAATTATTAAAAAAATAAGAATATAATACGAAAAAAACAAAATAAATAACATATATATATATATATATATATATATATATATATATATATATATGTACATATATTTTAATTAAATTTTTTCTTTTTTCTATATATAATATTTTAATATTAATAAAAAAAAATATACGATAATCGAGTAAAAATATTACAAATCTGTCGACCACCGTGGATGTTCTATCAGCTCATTCAATTCTAAACTCTAACTACTTTCATAATCTAACAATTTCTACAAAAGTAAAAATAATATTAAAACATATTACTGAATACATAAATAAATAAATAAATATATATATATATATAAGAATTTATATACACATCTATAAATATATAAATATATATATATATATATATATATATATATATATATTTACCTTAATGATATATTTTAACCCATCTGGCCATTCTCTAGTTAAAGGAAATAAGTCAAAATTCATATCACTATTAACAAATTTTACACAGTTATTATTTTGTTACATATCGGAGGTTCCCTATAAATATATATTACTCCAAATTCATATGGATAAAATTCCAAACATATATATATATATATATATATATCAGCTGCGAGAACACCAAAATATAATGTTTCTTTATATTCATAATCCTTTAAACCTTTTAAGTAATGGTTCTTTTATTCCCAACTTTTTATATTTCTTCCTTAAGTTCCAAGATTAAGGTGCTGTATATCTAGTTTTTCCTACACTTGGTAAATATGATCGAAATATTTGTAGATGACTTTTATTATCTTCATTTATATTATTAAGAACATAAAGAGCTGTAGTTTTACCAAAATCACATAATAGCATTTCATAATTTTCTCCAATTAATATATTTTCAGGTGAAATATCTAAATGAGTTAAACCTGCTTTATGTAACTTATTTATTAATTTTAAACATTCATAAAGAATTTTTTTTCTTTCTTTTGTTATTACTAAATTTTCTTTTTCTGAATCCAAAAAGTCTTTATGATTTTGATCAAAAAAATTCCCATATATTTACAACATAACATTTTTTTTTTACTATTTCTAATTTTAATTAGTTCTTTTTTAAATATATATGTATCATAAATAATCATTTCATTTAAACCTTTCAATTCACTGTAATTATTTTCCGATTCATATAATAAATTATAAAATTTAAGTGTAATTGCAGGATGACATTTACTTAAATATAATGAAACCATTGCTTCCATTATAAAATTTTCTCCTTCTTCTAAAAACTCTCCATGATAAATATCCATCATATTATATAATTCAATCCATAAATTCAAAGGTACCTTTTTTATAAATAATCTTACCTTCTTTTTTCTAAAACCATATCTTTGATGATATAACTGTTGAAAACATTTTATGATCCCTACCACATGATTCGTCATAATTCTCATTCTTAATACTATATAAATCCCATTTTTCATAATTTACACCTCGTATAGAATATTCTTTAGCATTACTTAATCTGTTACTTATGTGGTGTTTACACAATTCTCAATTAAAAAGATTTTTATTTTTATTTGATTCATCTTTTTTTTTCTTCTTTCCACAAAATATACGATCAATAAATATTTCATACGGTTTTTCATTGACTTTACATTGTTCGGATAATTTTCTTATTATTACATTATATTAAATCAAGTCTGAATTTACGTTATATCTTAATACATTCAAACACTAAAAGGATAAATTAAAATTTTAAATTGTATTAATATATAATATATATATATATATATTATATCAAAATGAATAAATTAGACAGCATTTACATTTATTTTAAAATAAATAATACCAATATATATAAAGTTTAATATAACATATATTCCAAATTTTATTTGTATATCAACATGTAAAGATAAAAACAAAAGAATAACATTGCTATAAAATATTATGCATTTTAGAAAGTAGTAAATAAAAACATAAATTATATAACGCCAATTCATATGCACACAAATCTGTATATTACATACATGTTTTCATTCATATATTCATAATTAAATTTATATTTAATTTATATATATAAAACAATTCAAACGTATCAAAATTCTTATTTAACCTTTTTTATCTTTTTATTTATTTTATTTTTTCTTTTTTTAATTAACATATATTTATAGAAAAATTTTAAAAATATGTATATAATTAAAATTATAATATGATTATTCTAATATAACATCAAATTTAAAAAAAATAAATTAATTCAAAAATGTTTCAAATATGAGTATATATATATATATATATGTATATAATATATTTCCTAATTTTCATGGTTATATTAAGAAAAAATAAAGTAAAAAAGGAACCATTTTTTCTTTTTTTTTTGTGTTCAATTACATAGTTGCAAATTAAAAATTAAAAATTCATATATTATGTAAAATGAATTTTAAAAAAATAAATTTGGGGGGAAATTTAATATTTTCTATAAAACATTGGAATATGAAGAATTATTCCAAAATAAAAAAAAAAAAAAAAAGGGTTCAAATTTATAAAGAAAAATTTAAATAATTTCTTTTTATGAATACGAATAAATATAATACATATATATATATATATATATATATATATATATATATATATGTTACATTTATCTTTTTATATATTTCATTTTTATCCGTAAAAAAAAAATAAAAAATTTCAAAAAGACACTTAAAATCTTATTTATAATATAAATTATCAAAAGGTTTTTTAAATATCCCTCATTACTAAAACAATATATATATATATATATATATATATATATATATATATATATAAAGTAATATAATATAATATAATAATAATTCTATATATATTAGACCATATGAACATACAAATGATATTTCTTCTTATTATAAAATGTATTAAAAACGTATGTATATACATATATATATTTTAAATAAATGATTTTGCAGTGGTATACACCTATAGCTTTTCCTTATTATTTTTTACCTTATTGAATTATTTATTCAATTAATTCTTACTTTACATACTGTTTCATGTTAAGAATATGTTAATTACATTTCTTTTATAAATATTTTATTTTCCATAGTATAAAATTAAATATAACTTATACTTAATCATCAAATTAATATTAGAAATAAAGTTTTCAATAATTATAAGGATAAACATATTTTTTTTTATTTTCTTTCATTTATATGAAATTTAAATCTTTTCATTTTCTCTTTTCAATATAAGTTCAAATAAGACAAATAGTTTTCCTCATTGATAACTTATTACATTATATATATATATATATATATATATATATATATAATATAATTACTTATACAAATGAATAAATAAAGAACAATTTATCTATTTTTTTATTATTTCAGTGATTATTATAATATAATTTATTTATAAATAACAATTAGCTACCTTACTATTATTCACAAAATAAATATTAATACTACATTTATTATTTCAAATAATTAACATGAAGGTTGGTTTATTAAAAAAAAAAAAAAAAAAATTAATGTCTCTATCCTTTTTTTTTTTTTTTTTATATATATTTATTCATATATTATATATGACAAATGTAATACAAATTATTGTATCATATATAAATATGTACGGATTTTAATTTATTAATTATTAAGAAATTTCTAAAATGTAAATTATAATTAGATATAATCATTTTCTATTAACATACAATTATATACATAAAAACTACTTATAATATATTGATATAATAAAAGTAAAAAAGAAAAAAAAAAAAATTTGGAAATTTTCAAATTTATCCTATGGATTTGGCACTTTATAGTTTATTAGAATACGATAAATCATGTTTTAAAAAATAATTATATACTTTTATATTAAAATTATAATTTGTTTCAAAAATGTAATATATATATATATATATATATATATATATATGTAAATGGATATAATTAAAGCCGAAAAAAAAAAAATTTAAATAATAAATTGAAAAAAAGAGATAATAATATTTAAAAATACGGATAAAAAAAAAAAAAAAAAAAAAAAAAAAACTTAACAAAGAAATTACACTAAATTTTATTTTATTGCTTAGTATTAATAAATATTATAGATCAAATTAATATTGTATAAAATATACTATTTTTCCTAAATAATTAAGATACCATTTTATTCATATACACATTAAAAAAACACAAAAATAAATTGTATTTATTTATTTATTGGTAAACCATGGGTGATCAACTAAATCTCTTAAATTAAAATTCTTCCTACTCTCAAGTGATATTAGATTCTTTTAAAATTAATAAACAACATATAAAAATAAATAAATAAATATATATATATATATATATATATATATATATATAACATGAATTAATAATATAATAAAAGAAATGTCAATTCATAAACCATATATTTATATATTTATATATATATATATTCATACATTTTTATTTATTCATTTTAGAAAATTTTATATTACCTTAATTATAGATTTTAATTCACAAGGCCATTCGCTTGTTACTTTCAATGCCTTTAGATTCATACCTTTTTCTACAATTTTGAAAAAAATTTCATCTTGTGAAGCAGTAGCCTTTTCCCATAAATGTCCTTCATTCCACAACCATATAAAAAAGGTTGCAAGCATAAATTTGTCAGCACATAAAACATCAAAATAAAAGCGTTTTCTTTGTTCTTGATCTATTATATTACGTAAGCACGTGTATGGATTTCTTATTTTCTCTGTTTTATGTAATTTCTTAATTTTCCAACATTCAGGTGGTATATATGCAACTTTTCCAATACTAGGAATACACGATTCAAAATAACATAAACCATTTTCGTTTTTTATATGTCTCAAATTATAAGAATAAACAGGAGTACTTTTACCAAAATCGCACAATCGCATATCTCCATTTGTCTTTATTAATATATTCTCAGGCGTAAAATCAAGATGTGCTAAACCAGCTTCATGTAATCTTACTAATAATTTTAATGATTCATTAAGATATATTTTTTTATTATTATTATTATTATTATTATCATCTGTAGTAGCTAAAATATTTTCATTTTCTTTAAATAAAAATTTTTTAATATCTTTACCAAATAATTCTGATATTATCACAATATTTCCTTGTACATCATCTTTTATTCCTTTAGATAATATTTCATTTAATGTATTCATATTATCAAACATTTTTTCTTTTGTTATATCTTTATAATAATATATATTGTACGGTTCAATTAATACTTTATATAATTTAGGTGCTATACCAGGATAATATTCAGTTAAAAATGATAATGCCATTGCTTCCATTATGAAATTTTCTGAACCAAATACATATTCTCCATTATATTTCTTCATTAAATTATATTGCTTTACCCATACCTTTATAGGTATCTTTTTAACAAATATTCTTATATCACTACCAGAACCATCTTTGGAATTTATAACTACCTTAAACATCTCTTGAACTCTACCACTTCTCTCACTATAATTTTTAGTAGGTACGTTCTCCAAAACCCAATCTTCATAATTCACATCATTAATTTGAAAATTATCAGACATATCAAACATTTTCAAAAGGGTCTCTTGACCAACATCCCAATTAAATATACATTTGTCTTTTATTTCTTCTTCTAAGTCCCTAATAGTATTTGTCTTCATATCAATACTATCATAAGAACTATTTGAAATATTATCGTCTTCGTTCAAAGACTTTAATACATCTACATATGGAGGTATATTTACACCTTTTTCAATTTGCACATTTTCAGTTTTTTCATCATATAAATTACTATTATTATTATTATTATCTTTCATTTCCATTTTTTTTTTCTTCCTCTTCTTTTTTATTATATTGCATAAAGAATAATCACCCTCATCCTTATTTTTTCTTTCATCAGAATTCTCAATCCCAGTCGTATTTGTTGAATCATATATAACATTTTTTGTAATATCACTTTTATCATATTGCATAGTATATTTTATATTTTCATTTATATCAAAATTTGTACTATCTGTTGTATTATCTTTCAAATAATCACTTGTAGAATGATTTTTATTATACTTTATACTATCATTCATATAATCATTGCTAACATCCTTTAAATCATATACTTCTTCTTCTACTTTACGTAATAACAATTCTTCACGCCCTTCTTCATCTTTATTATTATCCCTTATAAATGCAGATAAGCTTCTGTTATATCTTTCAAATATTTTATCATTTAAAATTATATTGGTTTCATATATAATCACATTCTACAATTATAAAAAAAAAAAATAAAAAAAAAAATAAAAAATCTATAAAACGTATATATGATATTATGTAGATGAACATATTCTTTAAGTCACATTGTTAACTTACCAGTAAAAATAAAAATAGCACTTCAATAAAATTCATTATAAGACTAAAACGTTAAGAAGGTATATAAATTTTTTTTTTTTTTTTTTTTTATATATTTAGATTTTTATTTATTTTATTTTATTATTATTTTTTTTTTTTTTCATTATTCTATAGAGAATCATAATTGAACCGATTTAATTAAAAACAATCATATGAATTAAGACATTTGTAAAATCAAAAAAAAAATTAAATTAATGAATTGGTATATGCATTATATAGTTTATGAGAACATTTTAACTATAGAAAATTTTATTAAACCTATAATATAAAAAACTAAAATAAAATCAGCAAATATATATATATATATATATATATATATATATATATATATATATCTTATATATTTTTTTTATATATAATGCAAAATTGTATTCAAATAAATTATTCTTAGTTTCATTTAAAAAAAAAAAAAAAAAATTATATTAAATATTTTTATATTTTAATAATTATGATAAATATACTAAATGATAGCATACAACCCTACAATTTTTTAAATAAATAAAAAAAAAAATATATATATATATATATATATTATATATATGATTCTCTGGTGATTATATATAAGAACAGAAAATTACAATTCATACTTTTAACCTATTTATTTATACATATATAATATATTATATAAATATTATGCTTTTATTAATTATTATAATATAATAATAAAAATATAAATATATATAAAATATATATTTCTTTTATGAAAAAAAAAAAAAAAAAAAAAGAATAAATAAATAATAAAAATTACATTTGCATAATTTTTATAAAAGATATAATTAAAATATTCTTTATAATATATACAATTTTTTTTGTTATATTCTATGTTCATAATCATTCTATAACATAAGAATTATATATATATATATAATATATAAATTATCATTTATAAATGATATAATTATAATTTTAATATTGTCAATCTCTTTTTTATAATTTAGAAAAAAAAATTGAGAATTGTCATATTTTCATTCATAAATATAATATTAACATATGTGATCACATTACAGTATCACCATTAAAAATATAATAACAGAAAAAAATGAATATAATATATAATTAAAAGAACAATATAAAAGAAGAAAAAAATATATATTTTTATGAAGTATTTTTTTATATCATATGTATCATATTCTTTTTTTTTTTAATACTTTTTTTTTTTTATCTTAAGTAAACATAATATATAGAAATGGAAATTATGTATTATAATATATATATATTTATTTATTTATTTATTTATATTATACCCATGCTTTATTATTTCATCATTAAAAAATTTACATATATATTGTATTATATATATATAATATCTATTATATATTATATTTATATATTTTCATTAATAAGAATAAAAAATAATTTTTTTTTCTATATATTTACGAAATATATAAAAAAACATGTCAAAAAAATAAATTTAATTATTATATTTTATTAAATGTTAAACATAATGAGTTTTATTTTAAAAATTTTCCCATATAATTATAATATAAATATATGAAAATTAATTCGTGAGTATTTTTTATAAAAAAAAAAAAAAAAAATACAATAACAAATATTAACTTATTAATAATATATAACAATTTTTTTAATTATAACAAAAATACAAAAACAAATATGAAAAAAATAAAAGATAAAAAAATACAAAGGAATAATATAAAATTAGAAAAAAATTAAAAGAAAATTTAAAAAAACAACATTAAAAAAATAATAATATTACTTTTATTTTTATATTTTAATTTAATTTATTTTTTATTGTTTATCATATATTAATTTCTTTTTTTTTTTTTTTTTTTTTTTTTTTGATATTTTGCAGTTAATTATATTATTTATCCATTTTTATTCATAAATTAAACAAAATGACATCCTAAAATGCATATTACTCATTACATGAAAACCATGGGTGATTAATTAAGTCCTTGAACTGTAAATTCTTTCGAGTCTCTAATACTAACAATTGCTATAAAAAAAAAAAAAAAAAAAATATATATATATATATTAATATATATATATATATATAATTATGTCATGTTGCTGCGCTATGTATTTTATTCATTCTCTATTTAATATAATAAAATTTTATTTTATATTTTACATTTTACATTTTACATTTTACATTTTACATTTTATATTTTATATATTTTTTATTACCGATATCATATATTTTAATTCTTGTGGCCAATTTTGCGTTGTGGGGAAAATATCCAAGTTCATGTTGTTATCCTTGAATAATATAAAATCGTTATCTTCCAAAGAATCTGCTTTATTCCATAAATATTTGTAATCCCATATCCAAATTAACATAATACCAAGCATATATTTATCAACACATTCAACATCAAAATAATATTTTTTCCTTTCTTCTTGATCTTCTATATTCCTTAAATACATTAAGGCGTTACTAATTTTCATTTCTTTTAATTTTCTCCACAGATCTATACATTCTGGTGGTTCATAATTAGGTTTTCCAACAGTAGGACAACAAGATTGAAATAAACATAATCCATTTGGATTCTTTCGATGTCTCAAATAATATGTATATAAAGGTGTGCTTTTAGCAAAATCACATAAACGCATTTTATGATCTTCACCAATTAATGTATTTTCAGGAGATATATCAAGATGAGATAACCCAGTATCATGCAACCTACTTACTAATTTTATCCATTCATGTATTATTTTTTTTCTTTCATTTAAACTAATATCACGATATATTTTCCCTTTTTTTCTTAAATATTTGAAGATATCTTTACCATAATATTCTGAAACCATTACTACATATCCTTTTATATTCTTTATTAACATCTTATTTAATATAAAATTAAATGCAATAATATCCTTAATCATATACGATGTTGAAATATTTAAAATGTTACTCCTATCTTCTGCTACAAATAATACTTTGTATAATTTTGGTGATATACCTGGGTAGTATTTTGTTAAAAAAGCACATACCATAACTTCCATTACAAAATTTTCTCCACCCATCAAATATTCTCCATACAACATATTCATTAAATTATATTGTTCTATCCATAATTTTATAGGTATCTTCTTAATAAATAATGTTATATCATCCTTCTTATCAATTCCATTCGAAGGAATAACTGCTTTAAACATTTCGTGACCCCTACCTCTCTCTATATTATAACCTTTTGTTGGAATATTAATTAATTTCCAATCGTAATAATTTACTCCATTCATTTCAAAATTATCTGCAACACCAAGAAATTCATTTACAGATTTATTTCCTAATTCCCAATTATATATAATTTTCTTTTCCGAATTCAAACGTTTCTCTAAATCACTTACACAAGGAACTACGTCATCCACAATAGCATTTAAATTCTCATTATTTTTATTTGGTGTTATATCTATAATCCTCATATAGATACATGGATCATTTTTTCTATTATATTCAGGAAATAATAATTTATTTTTATCAATACCATTATCATATATTCTACTCACAATTTTATTATTACCTTCAGATCTTAAATTATTTTCATTTCTTTCATTTTTATAATATTTATTTGTTATATCTTTTCGTTCCTTTTTCATTTTACTTTTTTCTTCATCTGTTTTTTCCTTTTCTATTTTCTCATCTTTTATTTTTCTTTTCTGTCTTTTTTTTTTTTTCGTTCTAAATATACGATTAAAGAAAGAATAACTCGATCTATCATTAGCTATATTATTTTCAGCTAATATTCTTGGGCATATAATATTTACGTATCCTTTTACAATACATTTATTTTGTATTTCTGTAAAAAACTATGAGAATAAATTATTAATATATAAAATTTGTACTATATATATATAAATATATGTATGTATGTATGCATTTTATTTTGTTTAATTTGTTTAATTTTGTTTAATTTGTTTTCCTTCTTTTTTTTTGTTTTATGCTTACTAAAAAGAAAAAATATAATGAGATAACCAAAATATACATAACAAAACCTTTTAAATGCAAAAAAAGACCAATATATTTATTATTGCATTTATTCTTTATATACTTAAGGGAACATCTTATTTCCATTTTAAACATTTATTATTTCTATTCATTAATAATCCTTTCTATATGAGTGAAATAATTATTAGGAAATTACTCGAATCCAATCAACTAGAATTCAAAAAAAAAATATATATATATATATATAAAATAAAATAAATCATGATTTCCTTTTTTTATTTAATTAAAAATAATTAATGTATTTTAATTTGAATTAAAAAAAAAAAAAATACAAAAAAAAATTAATAAAATACAATAAAAGATAACAATAAAAAAATACAATAAAAGGAAACAATAAAATAATTTTAAAGTAATACTTATTATACAAAGACAAATTTTTTAAAAAACCTTATAAATTACATATATATATATATATATATATATATTATGTTATAGAATAATCTTATTCTTTTTATAATACTCAATATATTATATGCGCATGAATTAATTTATTTTTTTTTTATTATAACAAAAAAGATAAATTATATATCTATATTTATCTATTTATTATAATATAGTTATAAGAAATCATAAATTCAATATAGACATTATTCATATATTTAAAAATTAAAATATAATAATTGTATATAAACAAAAAAAATACAAAAAAAAAAAAATAAAAAAAAAAAAAAAAATACAAAAAAAAAAAAAAATACAAAAAAAAAATATTTATTTTTAAGTTTTTCTTTAATATAATAAAGAAAATAAATTTTTTAATAATTAAAAAAAAAAAAAAAAAAAAATTAAATATATTGTTCTAATATATTTCTATAGTTTTTTAGTATGACATTAAAATTGTAATATATGATAAAATAATAAATATTTCCAAAAATATAAATTTACATGGATAAATTATTTACCTAATAATATAATATGCATAAATAATATATTCTTAAAATATGCTAGAACATATAAAAAAAAAAAAAAAAAAATAATATAATATAATATAATATAATATATCTTTTATTTTTATTTTTTCTTAAGATTAATATTATTTATATATTATATATACGACTTTACAATCTCAAGAGTGATCCTATTCTTTTTCCCATTTCATGTTATAAATTTTGTAACATATGTATGTACATATATATAATATATCGTTATTAATTGAAATATATAATAAATTATATAAATTTATGAATACTTATAATTCCTTCAAAATATACTTATTATATAATATACATATTATACATTATGTTATATATATATATATATATATATATATATATATAATATATATTTTCTTTTTTGCCTATTTAATAAATCATTGAAAATATATAAAATATTTAAAATATAATATTCTAAATATATCATATAGTAAAAATTTATATAAACCTTCACATTGAAATATCTATACTTTTTTTTTTTTTTTTTTTTTTTATTAATTTTAATTAATAAACTATTTTCTAATCCAAAAAAAAAAAAAAAAAAATTACTTTTTTTATTATTAAACTATAAAAATATATTTATATTTTTAAATATTATACAGAATAATAAATAAGTTATTGTTGATTTAAATTTAAAAAAATATATTAGAAATGATATTATATGCGTCACTAGAAATAAATAAATAAATAAATATATGTAATATATATATATAATAGTGTAAGTTTGTGTATCTAACTTTCATATGTTTAATTTATTTATATTAAATATATTTATTTATATATGTATTAAATATATTATTATAATCTAATTTATTAAAACGATTCTTCAAATTGTATATATTACATATTTTATTCATTTTTACAATTTAAAATTTCCTAAGTAAATTTCAGTGATGTGTTATATATTTGGAAAATATACATTAGAAATATAAAATAAAATACAAATTATACAAGAAAAAAGAAAAAATAATAAAATGTATCAAAAATTATTATTTAGACATGAGCCATCGATTGTTTATTAAATCATTTAAATTTGAAGCTCCTTCTACTATCAAAATTTGAACAGCCCCTCTAAAAAAAAAAAAAAGAAAAAAACATAAAAATAAAATGAAAATATACATATTATATATATATATATATATATATATGTAGAGAGAGAAAAAAAAAAAAAAAAAATAAACAATATACAAGTATAATAATATTAATACATAGTAAAATACTTTTTATATTTCTTATTAAAAATTAATTTTTTTTTACCTTAAGCATTTCATTAAATTATTTTGGCCAAAAAATACATACACAATCTTTATCAAAATTGATATTATTTTTCACAAATCTTAAAAATCATTTATCATCTACTTCATCTGCCCTTTCATATAAAAAATTTGGAATCCAAATAAAACTAAAAACAATTTCAAGCACATATTTGTCCCTAGAAGCAACATCAAAATAATATTTTTTTCTTATCTCTTGATTTTTTATATTTTCTTTCCTATGTATCTTTCTTAACGATAAACATTCAGGTGGAGAATATTCTAGTATAGCTAAATAAGTTATGTCTGATTCGAAAGAACGAAAATTATTCATTTTATGTATGTACCTTAAATTATTTGTATACACTGGCGTCCATTTTGCAAAATTACATAAACGCATCTTATAATCTTTATTTATTAATATATTTTGAACAGTAAAATCAAAATGACATAAACCTGTATCATGAAATTTTTTCATTAATTCTAATGAACCATATACAGCAGTCATTTCTTTTTTATTTTATTACTAATACCTAAAGGATATAATATATTTTGTATATTCACATATTTCAAAAGATTTTCACCAAAAAATTCCCATATCATAACAATATTACCTTTATTCTTATTTCCAATTTCACGTCTTATCTTATCATTAAATGTAAATATATTAGTAATATTGTACAGACATGATAAATTTTCATTGTAATTTTATAGTTCATATAATAATTTATAAAACCTTGGTGATATACCAGGATGATATTCAATTAGGAAAGCCCCCCCAGCTGTTTCCATTACATAATTTTCACCTCCCTATAAAAATTCTCCATTATATAATTCCATCATTTTAAATTGTAACAACCATATATCAATAGCTAACTTTTTAATAAGTAATTTTAACGAATCTTTATTATTTTCATTATTTGATCAAATATTTATTACAAACATCCTTTGAATTCCCTCACTATTTTTATTATAATCAACTGTTCGAATATTAATTAATTCCCATTCATTATATTTATATATTATTTATACAAAAATATTGTTAATGATGAACAAATTTACTTAAACATTTTTTACCTAACTCTCAGTTGTAAATATATTCTCTATTTCATAATAATACATTATCCAAAAATTTAGGGCAATTTATACATCCATAAATATTTTTTTTCAAAATAATATCAAAATTAAATATATTGTCTTTTATAAATAAATTATCATCATAATATTTAGTTCTAAGTTTATTATTTTTATTTTTTTTTTTCGTATCATCACGTATGTTACTTAACTGTAATTCATTCAATTTTATATTATATTTCTCATTCAACTCTCTTATGTATCTATCATTTAAATCAAATACAAAAATATTCTTGGACAGTATTACTAATAATATTTATATAAAAAAAAAATTAATTAAAAGAAAAATACAATCGCACGTTGTGTTATATTAATTTGCTTTATTATTTATTTTATTTTATTTTATTTTAATTTAATTTAATTTACTTTTTTTTTTTTTTTTTTTTTTTATCTTTTACTAAATGGAAAAAAGGAGAACAATATATTTATGATACTCAAAAAATGACATATTCAAACCTAGGAGTTACATTTTACCATATTTAATATACTTTTTGATTTCTTATATATAATCTTGCCATGTACACAACATAAAATGATATATGCCTACATATATATAGGTATGTATTTATTTGTTTATTCTTTTATATTTTCTTTTTTTTAATATTAGACTTTTATTAACTATATATATATATATATATACATATATTATAAATGAAAGTAGTTACGTTTATAAAAAAGAAAAAAAATTAAAATAATATTTTCTATTCTTTTCGATTAAACATTTCTATCATTTAATTACAAGATTATAAATTTTTAATTTATAAAAATAAAATTATATCACGTTTGATTTTATAACATATTTTATGTGTATGTTATATTCACTAGGAAAATTTTTATTAATAGTACATAAATTTATTTTAATGCTTTCAAAAAAAATATATATAATTTTATTAGTTATTATATATAAAAATCCATCATGAACTATTAAAAATACAAATCATGAAATATTAATTATTATAGACGTTTGTATATTAATAATATATTATAAAATAAATAATTATATATTTAATATAAATAATAAAACTTTTATTCATATTCCAATTTATAGAAATAATGTTTAAAAAAAAAATTTTTTTTTATAAAACAAACATATGAATTTCCTAAATCTCTATAAACGTTTAACATATTATTATTTATTCCCTTAATAAAATAATTTATACTGTTATTAAATATTAAGCTTCTTTCATAATCATTTACAATTATTTCATTTTATAAAATAATTCATTTAAACATAATTAAGAAAAACAATATATATATAACATTATTTAATTCATATTTTTTTACTTAATAAAAATAAAATAGAAATGGTTCTTACACATTTCTCTACGTAATATAAAAATAAACCAAAAAAAAAAAAAAAAAGGAAAAAGTAGGATAATATAAAAAACAGAAATATAAAAATTTGTAAAAGGTAGTATTTACCTTTCATTAATTCAATATATTAAATAACAATAAAAGCAGAAATATATATATATATATATATATATATATATTACTTAAAGCTTTAATATTCTACCCCTAGTATTATCTTCAATTCTTTAGGCCAACAAAATGTAATCCAGAATTTATTAAAGTTCATATTAGACTTTGATTATTTTAAATAATCCTTACATGGTAAGGGATCTGATTTATACCACAAATAACCATTATTCCAAATAGCTATAAAAAGAATATCAAACATATATTTATCTACAGTACTAACATCAAAATAATATTCTTTTTTTTCTTCATCATCATAAATATTTTTTATGTATACAAAAGGATAATCCATATTCTCCTTTATATAAATCCTTACCAAATCCCAACATTCGTGGGGAATATATCTAATTTTTCCAACACTAGGTATACATTTTTCAAAGAGACATAAATTTTTCCTTTTTTCGGTATGCCTTAAATAAAAGCTATATTATGGTGTACTTTTAGAAAAGTCATGCAAACACATATATCCATTTTTTGATATTAATATATTGTCTATTAAGAAATCCAAATGACAAAATTCTACATGATTTAACCTATTAAATAATTTTAGACATCAAAGCATAATTTTCTTTTTGTCATTTTTTTTTTTTAATTTATATGTTTTCTTATTGCGTATAATATACATGTAATTTTCTAAATCTTCATCAAAAAATTGGAATATCATAACAACATATCCAATCATATTTATCTTTAAATGCTCTCTTAGTAAATTATTAAATATATATTAATATCATTAATTTTTTACAAAAACGAGAAATACTTTTAATATTAAAATAATAATGTGATTCATATAATAATCTATAAAATTGGGGGCATATATTAGGATAATATTCATTTAAAAAAGATAATACAATTGCTTTCATAACAAAATTTTCACCATTTTCTATAAATTCACCATTATACATTTTCATCATTTCAAATGGTTTCAACTATATATCTATCGGAATTTTATTTTATAAATAATTTTAATTCACTTTTTTTATTTACATTATTATATGATATTGTTCTTTCAAGCACTTTTAGAATCCTCTATTTTTTATTACAATAAAAACTCAATGGGAAATATGTTAAATTCGATTCATCATAATTTACACTTTTTATATCAAATCGTTTTGAATGATCCAAATATTTATTCAAACAGTTTACACCCAATTTCCAATTATAAATAGGATCATTATTTGGTGATAATTCTTCTAAATATTCTAAAACATAATTTACAGTTTCATTAATATTTTCTTTAAAATAAGGCTCATTATAATATAATTCATCTTTTATAAATAATTTATATACATATGTATCATGATTAAATTTCTCACAATTATTATTATAAGATAAAATATTTTCATAATTTTTAATATGTTTTATTCCTTTATTTAATTTATTCTTTTTACCATTAATTTTCACCAAATATTTATCACTTTTACTATTATCATTTATGGAGCTGTTATGAAAAGTGGAATTATTCGATGCTTCACTATCAGAAACCTTTTCACTTAAATATCGTGAGTTATTAAAATGTGTAATAAATTTATGGTCATTATTAATTTGTATTATTCCAATAATCTAAAATGAATTTAAATAAAACAGAATAAATAAATAAATAAATAAATATATATATATCGACATGCATATCATATAACATACTTATATATATACATACATCGATATGCATATCATATAAGATATTTATATATACATGCATATAATATAAGATCAATATATATATTATATTTTCTACCATAAAAAAGAAACATATTAATTCCTTAATATATTTATGATAACATACAAAAATGTATATATTTCCCTTAATTAATTTCATATATATTTATATTCTATACATAAAATTATACTTGAGCTTTTATCCTAATTTTTTTTTCATTTCTTATTGTTTTAAATATACTATGTAATTCATATGTGTAATCATATAAAATAACGAACTCAAAAAAATATATTGAAATTCAAATGAAACGCTTTATCAAATTCCCATTCTACAAATAATAAAAATAGAATTATATTTCAATTATCACATTAAGTTTATATAAAACATTGAAATTGTTACATATTCTAATACATTAAAAAAAAAAAAAAAAAATTAAATATTATTTTACTTTTTTTTATAAATACTATATTATATTACTAATAAATTACTTATAATAAACACTGATAATAATTTATAGTAGAAATAACAAATATAAAAGAATATATAATACTCAAAAAAATTATGATTCATTATATATATTAATTATTTTTATCTAAATATATAAGTATTTAAATCCTATCTTAATATGTAAAATTATATATTATAATACATAATAATAACATGAATAGTATATTAGAAGGTTATGTATATATATAATATTTATTATTAATTCATATCAATATTCACTATTTCATTAATTCTGGAACATAAATATATAATTGTTTTTAATAAATATCTTTTTAAATAATTATAGAATAATAATAATTATTTATAATACGGTAATTTTTGCACATATACATATATATATATATATATATATACATGTCCTTGTCTTCTATAATATAATGTTTTTAAAATATTGTATTATTATACTACAAAAAGAAAAACAAAAAAAAAAAAAACTTATATTATTATAACAACTTTCCTTTTATTTTCCTTGCATTTTTAATATATATATATATATATATTATATATAAGATATAACTTTTTATTTATATTAATTTGAGATATATCACTTTTATAATTAAATAAGCACTCAAAGATGTGAATAATAAATGTCAATTCTACTCTATAATATATAATATAACAACTTTTGAAAATATAATTATAAATATATATTATTACGTAAAAGGTTTTTCGTTTTTTTTTTTTTTTTTAGATTGAAAATAAAATATAAGAATAAAATAAAACATAAAATTTTACTTTTCAATATGATTTATATGTATATTTGTATATATACATATATTTATATATAACACCTTGATGGATTTAATTTTATAAATATAACTTTCAATGTAAATTTTTTATAAAATGAGTAAATTTAATTTTAAATAATATCACCTTATATCTTATAAATCATAAAAATCTCAATATTATTTTATTCTATTTATTATTACATTAATTAAATAATTTTTTTACCAAAAAAAAAGATACACAACACGCATAAATATATATACATATATGTATATATATAATAATTATCATTGTAATAATAGTATTTGAATAAATAGGTAATACAATATATACCTAAATAATTATTATATTAAAAAAAATAAAATTATGCAGTAAAAATAATAGACAAAAAATGAATTATATAAATACAAAATTTTCATATACACAAAATAATAATTTATATGCATCATTAACTTTAATTATAATTTATAGAAACATGAACGAATTTCATTATATTATCTATTAAACCAAGGGTCATTAATCAATTCATTTAAATTTAAGTTTTTCCTACGATCTAAATCCAATAATTGCTAAAAAAAAAAATAAAAAATAAAAAAATAAAAATATGTATACATACATACATACATATATATATATATATATATATATATATATATATATTATATTACTTAATTCTTTAATATTTTACCCTTAGAATTATCTTCAACTTTTTAGGCCAAAAAAAGGTAGTCCGTATTTTACTAAAATTCATATTACACTTCTTGTATTTTGAATAATTCATATCTATTATTGGATCTGATATATACCATAAATAACTATTATTCCAAATAGCTATAAAAACAATTCCTAGCATATATTTATCTGCACAAGAAACATCAAAATAATATTTTTTCCTTTCTTCTTCATCAGTAATTTCTTCTAAATATTCAAAAGGATATTTTGCTCTCATTCTTGAGTAACGTCTTTCCAAAACCCAACATTCAGGAGGGACATACCTATTTTTTCCAATAGAAGTAATACATGATTGAAATAAACATAAATCATCCATTTTTTTTGTATGTCTTAAATAATAACTATACATTGGAGTACTTTTAGCAAAATCACACAATCGCATATCACCATCTTTTGATATTAATATATTATCTAATGTAAAATCCAAATGACATATTCCTGCTTGATGTAATTTATTAATTAATTTTAATGATTCAAATAAAAGTTTTTTCTTATTCTTTTTATTCCTTTTAAATTTTTTCTTATTATTTATAGTACATAAATATGTTTCTAAATCTTCACCAAATGATTCTGATACTATCAATATATATCCACTCATATCCATTCTTAAACGATCACTTAATAATTTATTAAATATACTGATGTCATTTATATTATTCATCGATGAAATTTTTTCATCCATGTAGTAATTATCCGGATTATATAATAACTTATAAAATTTTGGACATATACCAGGATAATAAGCACTTAAAAAGGATAATACAGTTGCTTCCATTACAAAATTTTCTGCACGTACAATATATTCACCATTAAATGTATCCATCATTTCAAATTGTTTCAACCACATATCTATAGGTATTCTTTTTATAAATAATTTTAATTCTCTTTTATTATTTTCATTATTTCCTGTAATTTCAGTTTGAAGCACTCTATGAACTCTACCATTTTTTTCATTGTAACATCTGTCTTCAAGGGATACTAATTTCCATTCATCAAATTTTACACCATTTAAAAAATAATTTTTCGAATGTCCCAAATATTTACTTAAACATGCTTTACCTAACTCCCAGTTATATATAGGATATTTAATCGAGACCGATTTTTCTATCAATTCATTAGTGCTACTATTACTTTCATTAATGTTATCATTACACTTAGAATCAAGGTAATACCCAGAATTTGAAGTAGATGCTGAACTATATAGGTGTGAATGAGATTTCAAGTTTTCATTAGTATTATCATTTGATAACTTATATTTTGAAAATTTACTATCAGCTAATGTACTTTCAGCTAATGTACTTTCTGATAATATACTTTCTGATAATGTACTTTCTGATAATATACTTTCTGATAATGTACTTTCTGATAATTTACTTTCTGATAATTTACTTTCTGATAATTTACTTTCTGATAATATATTTTTACATAGTTTATTTTTTTTTATTATTCTTTTATATGATTCATATTCCTCATATGTATACTTAACAACAGAATTATTATCATTTATAACACCTTTTTTATCGTAACACTCATCAGGACATAATTTAGTCGATATTACATTTTCAATAGTATTCTCACTTAAATATCTACTCTTTTTTAAAGATCTATAAAATACAGTATTGTGATTAATCTGTATTATGCTAAGAACCTATATGAAATGTATATGTAAATGAATATAACATATGGAAATATGATGAATTTTTATTATTTTATTTTATTTTTTTTTTTTTTTGTGGTGATTACTAGAAAAATGAAATATACATATTCCATATTATTTTTTAAAATAACATATTAATATATTATTTCATTATATTATATATATATTTATATTTATATATATATATTTTTTTTTTAATTATTATTTTTTTTTTTCTATGTTTTTCTTCATTTTTATTTTTATATTATTTATTATTATTATTATTATTTTATTTTATTATTTTTTTTTTTTTAGTACATCTATATTCTTCAAATTTTGTCCATAAAAAAAAATATATAATTATTATTTATATTATATATATATTTTTATAGTCTTTTAATACAATATTTTTAAATATTTTGAATACACTATATAGTATCTCATATTAAAAATATATAATTAATTATGAATGGTGTATATTTTTTCATATTAAATAATCCATGAATCATTAAAATAGTATAATATTTTTACTATATTTATTTTATTTTTTTATTTTTTTCATTTTATTTTTTTTTTGTTTTTTTGGTCTATGATATTTTATATACAGTTTTAATTTTTGTATTATAAGTAATATTTCATTTAATTAGTATGTAATAATATAAATAAATAAATATGTATATATATATTATTTTTTTTATTTTAGGTATTAATAAAAAAAATAATAAAACCTTTTTTTAAATAACATGATTTTAAAACAGGATAAGAATGAAAATTATAAATAAAATTAATATATTTTTCAATTAAAAAATAATACATGCATATAAGTATTTATTAATGTTATATATATATATATATATATATATATATATATATATATATATTATATGTGTTTTTAAATGGTTGAACGAAATTATTAAAATTAAGTATATTAAATTTATTTCATAAGTATAAAACGACCGTTGCAATAAATTATATTAGAAAAACGCTATATAAATAATAAAAATATTTTAATGAATAATATTTCATGTGTTTGCTTTAATTTGTTATATAAATATATTTGACTATTAAAAATGGCAATAAAAATAAATATATTTTTCAATATATTATTATATAAATTTGTATGACAATATTTATAAATCTAATATATATATATATATATAAATATATATATAATATTTTTTTTCTCTTTTTACTATATAATAAATTTAATAGGAATAAATAAATAAATAAATAAATAAATAAATAAAATAATAATAATTTCTATTTTATAAATAAGATTATTTTGATTATTATATATATTTATATATGAACTATTTTATATTTGTAATGTCTTTTTATATTTCTACTGATACAGTTATAAATATTTTTATACTATAAATAATATAATTATATATCTTTTTAATTTTTTTAATATTTTAAAATAATTATATTATATTATTATTTTTTTTTTTTTTAATAAATTCAAATTTAATAATACACTTTTTAATAGAATACAAAATAGAATAAAAATGAATATATATAATATATATGTAATCTAGAAAAAATCATTCACGAAAATTACTTTTGAGATATATAATTGTATACGTTCCATATTATATTATATTATAAAGATTGAATTTCAATATCTAATAATATATATACATATATATATTTTATATATTTAATATTGAATACTATTTATATAAAATCAATATAAAATGTATTCTTTTCTTCATTATTAGAAAAATTAAAAAAATATTCTTTAAAAAAAATAAAAAGATTATTATATATATACTGACAGTTCAAAGTATTAGAATATTCTATAATATTTTTATATACACTAATATTGATTGATTAATAATTTGTCCTTTATATTAGAATATTAATATATACTATATTTAAACATCTATTGTTTAATTATTTCCAAATATATAAATAAGAAAAAATATAATATTAAATAGAAAAAATGTTCTTAAATCATTAATCTTCATTATATTAAATAAAACAATAATATACAAATTAAGATATAAAAAATTTATATGAATAAACATTTCAAAAAATTTAAAAAGGATAATAAAAAAAGATAAAACAAAAAAAAAAAAAATATATATATATATTATTATTATTATAAATATATGCTAAAAATAATAGCAACATATTAATTATTTCAGATTTGTTAAATTAAAAGGGAATAACCTAAGAAACCAGTATTCTTCCCTAGTAAACCATGGATGATTAATTAAATCATTTAAATCGAGATCCTTTCTAGATTCAAAATATAATAATTGCTAAAAAATACAAATTAAAGAAAAACATATATATATATATATATATATTTATGTATATGTGTATGTACATTCTATACATATTACCATTTATTCTTATATTTTTTTTTTCTTTTTTTGTCATTTTTTACCTGAATGATAAATTTTATACCATCTGGCCAATGATATGTTTTCTCAACTTTATGGAAATCCATATGTACCCTTGCAAATTCTGCATATTCTTTATCCACTGAAGCATCCGCTTTATTCCAAAAAAAGTGATAAACCCATATAAGTATAAACAATATTCCTAACATATAATTATCGGCAGATGTAACATCGAAATAATATTTTTTTCTTTCTTCTTGGTCTATAATTGTTTTTAAATATTCAAAGGGTTCCCTTACCTTATGTTCTTTGTATATCTTTTCAATTTCAAAACATTCAGGTGGGATATATTCAATTTTTCCAATGGTAGGTATACAAGATTCAAAAAGACATAAACCATTAGGATTTCTTAAATGTCTCAAATTATAGGTGTACCTAGGTGTACATTTAGCAAAATCACATACACGCATTTCATAATTATCTTTCATTAATATATTTTCAAGTGAAATATCGAGGTGACATAATCCAATTTTGTGTAATCTATTAATTAATTTTAAACAAGAAAGCATAATTTTTTTTTTTCCTTTTCTACCTAAGGTGGAATAACCTTTAATACACATGTTACTTATATAACAATCTAAATCTTCACCAAAAAATTCAAATACCATCACAATATTACTGATACGTTTAAGTTTGTTTTGTTCTTTTAATATATCATTGAATACATTTAAATTTGGAATATTATTTTCATGTGATTTATTTTCATGTGATTTATTTTCATGTGATATATTTTCATGTGATATATTTTCATGTGATTTATTTTCATGTGATATATTTTCATGTGATTTATTTTCATGTGATATATTTTCATGTGATATATTTTCATGTGATCTATTTTCATGTGATCTATTTTCATGTGATCTATTTTCATGTGATATATTTTCATGTGATCTATTTTCATTTTCGTTTTCATTATAATCAACCGGTTCATATAATAATTTATAAAAATATGGTGATATACCAGGATGATAATCACTTAAAAAAGCTGATACGATTGCTTCCATTACATAATTTTCTCCTTTCAATATATATTCACCATTATATAATTCCATTTTTTCATACTGATTTAACCATTTATCTATAGGAATTTTTTTAATAAATACATTAACTTCATCTACGTTGTAATTATTGTTTATAGGGATAATACCTTTATATACATTTTTTGATGTATGGTATGGATTATTACTATCTCCAAAAGTTATATTTTTAAATATCCAATTCTTATAATAAACACCATTTATTTGAAAATTATTTGTACAACCTAATCTTTTTTTTAAGGACTCCTTACCCAACTCCCAATTAAAAACATTTTCGACCGACATATATTCTTCTTCCAATTTATTTTTATAAGATATTCCTTTTTCAAAGTTATCTGAAATATAATCTGGTAAAAATTCACAATTTTTTATTTCTTTAATATATTTTTTTTCTTTCCTAACATTAGTTATTTCATCATCCTTTTCATCACTTGAAAAATCTTTGCAAAAATTTATTTTCTTGTATAATTTATTCTTATGAAGTATTTCTTTTATATACTTTATAATATTACATTTCGTTTTTTTACATTTATCAATTTTATTTAATATTCGACTAAAAAAATTTTCTACATTTTTTTCATGTTCCAAACTATTCTCATTCAAATGTCTTAATGTTATATTATATGTATACAATTCTGAAAATATATTACTTTTTATTATTAACAAAATCTAGGTACAATATTAAAAAAAAAAAAAAAAAAAATTAAATTAAATTAAATTAAATTAATAGGTAATAATATATATATATATATATATATATATATATATATAGATATATGTTTATTTATCTATATTATAAATATGTTAATGTATCATTTCTATTTTTAACTTACTATCAAGTAAAAATATAAAATTAGCATAATGAAAGCCATTTATTTTCTGCAATATTTCTTTTTTTATTTAAATTCAACAATTAATCAAAAGGAAAATGAAAATTTAAATGATTTTTAAAAATACACATTTTGGGGTATTCAAGACAAACATTAACAAATATCACATTTAATTTAACAAAATATATAATAACTTTTTATTTACAATCCATAAATTATTTATATTAAATGATAAATCATACTTCGTTTCAATTTAATATATGTAATTAAAATATATAAATATATAAATATATAATTCAATTTTTAAAATAAAAGAACATATATAGGAAGATAAAATAATGAAAATAGGTAACGTTCAGTTATATTTATATAATTTAACAATATAATATATATATATATATATATATATATATACATATACACGTGTAAAAGAATACAACTATATTAATTTAATATTAATATTAATATTATTAAGAATAATAATGCTGTAGTTTAAAATATTATTATGCATTTTAATTTTTTTTCTATATTTATATATAATTCCTTATTATATATATATATAAGTATTTTCAAAAATGAATGTACAAAATAATTTAAAAATATATTAGATATTTATATTGAACAAAATTAAATACATTACATTCTTAATAATAAAATATATTATATACATATATATATATATAATGAAAAAATAAAATAAAACGAAATAAAAAAAGAATAAACAAAACCCCATAAAATATTGATACAAAAATATATATATATATATATATATATTATAATATTATTCTGCTTTCTATATTTCATAATATATAACATTTTTGCATACAAAATCTTATATAATTATATATATATTCATTTTATATAAAAATATTGTATTCTTTTTAAATATTTTTAATATCGACGTTTCCGCGCAAAAATACATCTTAACAAATTAAATAATAAAAATTTATATTTAATAATTATAAGAAAAAATATATATTAATTTATGTCTTACCATGTATAAAGGACTTTATTTCGTTTTTTTTTTTTTTTTACTTAATAGGCTCATAAAAAAAAAATTATTATATAATATTATATATATAAAATTATATACATATATAATATATAACAACCCTATATTTAACTACATGCATTTTTTTTTGATAGCATTTATAATAATATTTTTTGCTTATATAAAAAATAAATCTTGAAAAGTTATTTTAAAAACATTTAAATAAACATTAGATGAAAATATATAAAATTTTTTATAGTTATTTATATATATTTGATTTCAATTTATTTAACAGGAAAAATTATTATAAGGAAAAAAAAAAAAAATAAAAAAATAAGAAATATATAAATATATATATTTATATATATTTATAATCAATATTTATATAATATATTATATTCATAAAAATATATATATTTAATATATATATAGAACAAAGTATTCTATATGTATTATTCTTCTTAAAATATTTTAATAAATTTATCTTGTTTTTAATATTATAAAAAATAAGTATTTATACATCCTCCAAAGCTTTTAAAAAAAAAAATATATAAGAAGAATATATTAACTTTAATAGCAATTTTTTATTTTTTGTTTTTTACCTTATATTTTTTTATTATACTTAAAATTCACAATAAGATATTAAATTATTAGATGATATATATTAACAAAATATTATTTTTATAATACACACATAAATTTGTGATATTTATATAATATATTCTCATCATATTTACTATATTTATAAAAAGTACTTTATTGATTAAGGAAAAGAAAAAATTAAAAAGGGTATTTTTAAAAAATTCAATAAAGAAATAAGAAAAAATCTTTTTTCATATATGTATAATTTTTTTTAATATAATATATGTGCTCACAATCCTGCACTATATATATATATATATATATATATATATATATATATATATTCTTATATATTTCTACATTTATTTATAACTTTTAAATAATTTATAATATGACAATTTATATATATGTTTTAAACATTTTTATGTATAATTTCAAATTAAAATTTTAAATATAATAAAAATATAAAATTATCTCATATAAGTATATGTTACATAAATATATCTACTTCATAATCTATGTAATTACTTATACACATAATTTACTTACGATACCGTAGTATTAATCATAATATCTTCAACATATTAATGTTCTAATATTTAATAGCAAAAATTTCATTATATATGAATTGTACGTAAAAACTTTTAAAACATTATAATATTTAAAAATAAGAAATAAAATTCTTTAACATATAAAGATATTTTATACATTTCTAGGCCTATATATATTTTATAGCTCCTACTAAATAATAAAAGAGAAAAAAAAAAAAAAAAAAAAAAAAATAATGATTATAAATGTGTTTATATGTTGGTGTGTTTTAGTATTTTTATAATATATATATATATACATACATATGTATGTATAGAACTATTCTTGTAATATTTTAATTTTACTATATTTTGATATTTTATAAACATTATTTTAAGTATATCTATCTATCTATATATATATATATATGTATTTTTTTTATTGAAAAAAAATAAAAAAACAGATCAAACTTTTTAAATATTTATTCAATCTTTTTAATATATAATTTATACATAAAATTACTAGGGAAAATATATTAATTTAGATCAATATCCAGTTCTAGATAAAATACATTATTTCCTAATAATAAAACTGAACTACTTTACACAAATAAATAAGGTCAATAATTTTAGCGAAATTATCTTAAGGGAATTTATAAATATAAATTTTTTAAATATAAATAAATATACATTTATATATTTTCCTTTTTTCAAAGTATCCTAATGAAACAATTATATATACCAAAAAATATTATAATATTTACTATCCTAATATTGATCATTTATTTGTAGTCAATTAAAATTAATTAATAATTGAAAATATTTTAGATCTAAAAACTTAAATGAGAAATATCTTATCTTATATAACTGAAAAAATATAATAAATATATATAAATAAAAAAATATATATATGTATATATATATTATTTATAATATTTATAATATATTCAGTTAACAATAAAAAAAAAAAAAAACATTACAAAAGAAATAATAAAGATAACTTTTGTTGTTTTTATCAAAATAAAATAATATTTTGAGAAAAAAAGAATACAAATTGTTTTTTTCTTTTCATTGTAGAAAATTTTGTATTATATATATATATATTAATATATACTTTACACTTCTTGATAATAGTAGCTACACATAATAACATTAAATAAGGAATTAACCATATATTTATATATAATATATATATATATATATATATATATATATATATATATATTTATTTATTGACCTCAAAATTATATATTTCTGCAAACTGTAAAAATTCAAATATAAATAAGTATATCCAACAATCATAAACTTATACAATAGTTTCAAATTATCCTTTTGAGATATATATATTAATTAAATATTTATCCAATCGAAAAAATAAAATAATTATAATAAGTAATTGAAAAAAAAAAAAAAAAAATATTAACATATATTCAATATTAAACTTCGAAATATAATTTATCCTTATAAAAGTAAAATGAATGAATAAAAATGCTTACAACCATTTTAACCATGTAAATTATAAATAATCAATATATATACGAATTAAAAATATTATAAAAATATAATATATAGTATATATAAGTATATACATGAAAATATATGTAATTTTTGACATTACAAATTAGTAGGTGTAACCATTTCTTATTTATTTTATAAGTATTGTATTAAACTGTATTGGTTTAATCTATACTAAAATGATATATATATATATAATGGATTAATATATATTTAATTAATTATACGATATAAGACTAATTATTATATTTTTTTGGTATTATAATTGACATATTTATCATTAAATGATACCAAAATGTCATTATATGATTGTTTAATAATATAATTCTATAATACACATGTACAAAAATAAATATTATTTACTTTAAAAAAAAAAAAAAAATAATAAAATAAAAAATAAATAAATAAAATAAATTATAATTTTATATACGCCTTTAATAAAAATATATAAATTCTAATAAATAGATGCATATCTATTCATTACAAATTATATATGCATAGATACAGCTATGTCTATCCATTTATAGAAATAACATATATATATATATATATATATATATATATATATATATATTTGTGTGTGTATACACTTAAAATATATTATTATTATAAACTAATAATGATTTATACATAACAAAAGAAACAATCTTTGGTTTTATCCAATTTTGTTAAACAGAAACCAAGTGAAGGTTTATCCTTGCATTGTTCCCAATTTTTTTTACAAAATTCAACACACTCATCATTCTTTGCTGGATCGAATGAATGGGCTCTTGCGCAACTGTGATGCGCACCAATTTCACCGTCATTATCATATTTAATTAGACCAACTTTTATTTTGCTATTCTTAACATGTTTTAATACTTGGAACACATCCATCTTTTTAACACTAGCTGAAGTTGTTTCTGGTTGAATCCTTACAGGATGACTTGTAACAGCTACTCTGTTCGAATCTTGATTAGCGGTAGATCGAAGTTGTGAATGTTGAACTCCTGTTTCTCCACTTTCACCATGAACAATATAGGAATTATTTACGTCATTTTTATTAGGACCATTACTATTAAATAAGGATATTTTATTATCCGAACTAAAATTTGGATCATAAAAGTTATTATAAAATTCGAGTGTATATTTTGGGAAGTAATTATATAATCCTTTTTTATTATTTCCATTATTATTCATCATTGGAATATCAATATTAAAAACAACAACTGTATTAATAAAGTGATAATTACAATTTGATGGTCCATACATATCAACTTTAAAGTTTCCTTCATCTCCCCAATAATATCCCCAACTATTTCGAACTAGCCAATATGATTTTTCTTCTCCTTCCTTATTTTTATAATGGCCATAACCTATAACATTTATTGAATGGTCTGTAGTTTTGCTACCACACATTTTAAGTACATTTTTTCCATTAAAGTCATAAGTTAAAACAGATCGTGCATTTATATAAGCAATTACAGATCCTTTATTCTTAATTTCACGTTTTATTATTTTAACATATTCATCCATATTTTCTTTAAAAATTTCACTTTTATATACAGAATATCCCTTACTACCAATGGAATTTGGTTCATATTTATAATCTAATAATTTTACGTCTTCCCACAAATTTATCCATTTATTTAAACCATTTGGACAACTATTTTCAACCAATGCATAAAAGTAAGGGTAATCAAATTCTGTTGGTAAAAATCCACTATTTGAAACGATTTGTAAAAATTCGCTTGGATTACCACCTTCACTACATCTTTTACTAATTTTCCCCTTAGAACAGTTAGTTAAATACAATGCAGAAATTCCTACATGGTCATATCCTTTCATACATCTTAGGGTTTCAAAATGTAATTTAGAAGCAAAAGCCCATGAGGAAGCACAATTTCCTTGATCTTCAACGCCAATCTTTGATATACAATTATTTTCATTTTTCCATCTATTACAATAATCATCATTACAATATATATCATCATTAATTTGAATCGATTTTATATTTTCATTCTCATTTTTATTTAAATCAATTGCACCATCATATTCTTCATCTCTTGATACATTATTTCCATTCTTTCCATCAGTATCATAATTTTCTTTTATAACAACATATGAATTATCAGATGTTAATAAACCACATCTACTTTTAACCCAATCGTCCACATTTTTTATACAAAGTGCTGGGTTTCTTAATTTCGTACGTAATACAAATTCATCTTCTTTTTCATGTTCTTTTAAAAGTTTAATAATATTATTAAAGGCATCTACAGTAGTACCTATTTGGTAATTCATAAATGTTCCACTTAAATCAACAAGTTTTAATAAAGAACAGAAATTAATTATATCATCTTCTAATGTACTATTTAAGTCTTCAAAACTTATCAAAATATGCTCACCATTCTCACCATCAGTTTTATAAAAAGAAGATATTAATAAATCTATAGCTTCTTTCAGTCCAGATTCTACAGTTTCTTCATATTCAGATGATCCTTTAACTTTAAAATGTTCTTCATTTAATTTTTCTTTATTTTCACGAGAAATAAAATTATAGCATACGTCAAATTTACTATTATTTTCAACTAATAGACTACATTGATAACATTTTTCAATATCGATATTACCACTTAAGAAACAATTAGTAGCTAGAGCTTCACATTTTTCTATAATAAAAGGGATTATGAAATCAATATGTTTTTATAAAAAGTAAAATGAATAAATATATATATAATTGTGTACATATATAAGATAATTTTTTTTTATTTATTATTTTTCTTCTGTTTTTCCACATAATTACATTACCTGGCATATTATTTGTTATCACATAATTTTTGTTTTCAAGCACAAAAGACTTCTCATCTGACATGGAGGAAAATACTTGTATGGAAGTAATAGGAGGACTCATTGTTTTTATTTTGAACTTTTTTACATCTATCGGTATATCTAATATATATATAAAAAAAAAAAAAAAAAAAAATAAATAATTATATAATTAAATATAAACAAAATAGGTGAAATTAATTACCCATGTATAAAAAAAAAAAAAAAATTAAATTAAAATATTTTTGAAAAATTATATAATATATTTTATTTCATAAAAAAAATTGAATATTTTAATGTAATCATTTAGATGTTTTCATCATATATATATATATATATATATATATATTTATATATATTTATATTTATTTATTTATTTATTATTTTTTTTTTTTTTTTATTACTTCCTTCCTTTATAACTTTCCATTTAATAATTAATTCATCTCCTTTAATATATGCAACAAATTTAAAATTTTTTCCTGTCTCACATACATTTTCTAAAAGATTTGTACCAACTTTTTCCTCATATTCATCTTTTCCTTTTTTTCTTAATTTTATTCCATAATTTATTTCTGTTGATTTCTTTCCCAATTGTATATCGGTATTTTTGGTGTCAACATTAATTATTATATGAGGAACCAGAACCAAACCGAATCCTTCATCACATGGACCAGTAATTTTTACACCAACATTTTCTTTTAAAAATGCAGATTTTATTTTAATCGAATTATCTGAACTATTTGAATTATTATTTTGTTCTACAAAATTTTGTCTTGTTTCAGATAATTCAGGATTTCTATTATGTACATTTCCATTTGAACCTGTTCTAGATACATCAGAACCAACTATACTAGAAACAGATGCATCAACACCACCTGAATCAGAACTAGAAATAATATCATCGGAATTAGGTGAGTTCTGACCAGAAGTCGAATTTAATGAACTGGTACTATCAGAAGATTCACCTTCACATTTTAACAAATCACAATTTAATATAATATCTAAAAGAAGAAATTAAAAATATAAACATAATTTTTAATATCTAATTAAAATTTTATATTTAAAATTAAACACATATTTATTATTATTAATTAATTTTAAATTTGTATTTATTTTAATATTAATCAAAAAAA
>LT990238.1:270609-302933 GCA_900257145.2 Plasmodium billcollinsi
ATATATATATATATATATATAAATTATATTAATATATGATAATTTTTAATTACTTTAATTGAAATAAAATAACAATACATATATATTTTATACGTAATAGTAAAATAAATAAATCTAATATTACTTAAATTTTACTTCTTTAATTAATAATATTATATATATATATAATATATTTCATTACTTTTAATTGAACAAATATATTTTTTTTCGTATTATATTAAAAATTTAAAAGTTAAAGTAAATATAATATTTATATAGTATAATAAATTACATAAATAATGATCTATCATAAAATTGTATATATTATATATATATATATATATATATATATTAATAATTCTACATATATATAATTATAACGTAAGGAACATTGTTTATTTAAATAAAAAATATTATATATTGTAATATAAATTATTCAGTAAAAAAAAAAATATATTTTTTATGATCATATATATATTATATATCCTTATTTCCACATTATTTATTAAATTCATCCCTTATTTTTTATTAACTTAAAAATTAATTATATATAAGGAGAGAACGGCGTATTATTAATTTTTTTTTTTTTCCTTTTTTGTAATAAAAAAGTTCTTTAAAATTTTATATTTAACTTTTTTCTTATATATACATATATATATATATATATATAAAGAAAAAAAAAAAAGTTATGTAGAAGCATAATTATATATAAATACATATATATATATATATATATATATATATATATATATATATATATTATATTATATTTTATTATATATAATTACAAAAGTGAGTAATAGAAATGAAGTAATAAATGTAAACAAGAAAAATTAGGATAATTACATATATACGTATATAAAATTAAAAAAAAAAATTATAATAATAAATGTTAATATTATATACATGTATATAATATTGTTGTATATAAAATTAGCAAATTCTTCCTTTTTTTTTTTTTTTTTTTTTTTTGATACTGTAAAAACTATCTCATTGGAAAATATAGGTGCACATTATTTTATAATCTAAGAAATTAGTTATATATCAAACTAAATATAATACATCTACATAAATATATATATATATATATGTTCATATATTATATCTTTATCCTTCCCAGAAAATTTTTTTATTCTTATTATAGGATTAAACACAAGAGGTACGGACAAAAAAAAAAAAAAAAAAAAAAAAAGAAATAATGTATACAAATATATGCACTCAAATTAATTGAAGGTTTTGTTATTATAATCATATATTAACAACAACGACTTTTGTATATTTTTTGTTCGCTCTGATTATTTAAAGCAAAAGTTTCGGGTAAATATCTGTATATAAAAATAAATAAATATATATATATATTTATATGTATAGGTGTATGTTTTATTATTGATTATCCTACATTTGTTCTTCCTGGTGTTCTTGCTTCATAGCTTTTCTAGCTATTTCATCAAATGCTTGATCAACATTAATTGCATTTTTTGCACTTGTCTCAAAATAAGGAATATTATTATTTGATTTACACCATTGCAAAACTTTTAATGATTGAACCTTAAATAAAAAAAAAATAAATAAATAAATAAAGTAAACATATATATATATATATATATATATTTATTTATTTTCTACAACAATAATATATAGAATAATCACAAGATTAAATTTTACTTTTCTTTTATTTGTTTCGTCAACTTTATTTCCAATAATAACAAAAGGAAAATTTTCAGGATCTTTTGGACTAGCCTAAGAAAAATATATATATATATATATATATATATATATATTACACCTTTATAAATCTTCGTTTACAAAAAAAAATATATAATTTTTTTTCTATTTTATTTCATTTTATATTCATTTTATTATCAGTACTTGAATTAAAAATTCATCTTTCCACGATTCCAAAGATTCATAAGTTTTGTAGTTAGTCAAATCGAATACTAAAACACAACAATCTGCACCTCTATAAAAAGCTACTCCTAAACTTTGAAAACGTTCTTGTCCTGCAGTATCCCATATCTAATGAAATATAAAATAAAAAAAAATTAAAAAAATAATAAAATAATATAAATTATATCTATTCTCTTATAACTTTTCACATATATATATATATATATATATATTATTCTTTTAAATAAAATATATATAAATATTTTATTTGAACCTGCATTGTTATTTGTTCATTGTCAACTATGGTTTCTTTAGTTAAAAAATCAGCACCAACTGAAGCAATAAAAAAAATAAATAAAATATGTACATACATGCATAAATACATATATATATATATATATTTTATTAAATAATATATACATAATTATTATTCCTTCTAAAATTTTTTATTTACTAGTTGCTTTGTACTGATTCGTAAATTTTTTATTCACATATTGATTCATTAATGATGTTTTACCAACACTGTAAAAAAAAAAAAACATGTACACACATATATATATATATATGTTTTTGATTAATAAATATGATTATATTTTTTTATTTTAATGAAACGAATATATTGTATTATTTCAAAATATGTATCTTAATTATATTAAATTCAAATATCATTTCCATTTAGTAAATATAATAAAAGGATATTTCTCAAATAGGAACAATTCAATATTACACATATTTTTATTTCTTATAATTTATATATATAAGTATATATACATATATATATAAGGTAATAAACACATTTGTTTAAAACATATAATAAGATTTTATTAACAAGTATTTTCAAATATATTTTCATTTTATGGATCAGTATCTTAATATTGACAGCATATACCCATATCATGTTTATATAAATAAATATTAATACTTCTATTTAGATTTCTATACACTTAATTTTATAAGCCAAAATTTTCATTACACATTTATAGTTCAAAATTTATTCTACCATATATATATATATATATATATATAATCATACAATTTAATTATTATTTTATAATTTTTCAAATTTATATTTACCCACTATCTCCAAGAATTATAACTTTTAATATGGTTCTTTTTTTATTTGACATATTTTCCTTCAATATATTGTTCTTTCTTTTTTTTTTTTTTTTAATAAAATTTGATTTTACAATGATACCTCAAAATATTTTTGGGAAATAATAATTTATTTATAATGTTATATAATTACCTATAGTTTTTTTTTTTTTTTTTATTTTATTTTTTTTTTTTTTTTGTTAATTTTAAAAATTTTACTATTTAATATAAAATCCTTTGAAACAATAGATAAAAATAAAATTCAGCAATTATATATTATATATATATTACTATTTTAAATATGTATGGGAAAAAAATAAAAATATAAGGAAAAATTATTTAATTATAAATATATATATATATACATATACATTACATATATATAATATATATCCATATATGTATAGTTTTTCTTTTTCTTTTTTTTATAATATTAAATATGCAATACGAGATTATTCGTAAACCCTAACAATTTTTTTTTTTTTTTTTTTGTTTTACTTCATAATAAATATAATTTTTTTTGTTCACATTAAAATGATTATATCAAAGTTTCCCTTTTGTAGTTGTATAAAATAATATGAAAAATATATATATATATATATATATAATAAATTTATTATAAATATAAAAGTATATATTTATATTACTTTACAATATATATGTACATATTAATAAACATATACTAATATGTATGTATCATATATATTTTTATAATTTATATAATATTTGGGTATATTTTTTAATGAAAATATTGAGTACAATATATATTTATATATGTATATATAATTATATATATATAATATTACATTATATATATGTATAATATTACATAATTATATAATATATTATATTACACACATGTGCAATTAAAATGTATTATTACCTTAACATAAGAACCTTATAAAATTTTCATATTTTTATATACAATTTTATGAGAATATAATAAGATATTTTATTCTTTATACTTTATTTGTAAATATTATATATATATATATATAATGCATGCGTCATTGTATACTTTTCTTTTTTTTCGTACGAATATAAAATATGTTCTTAAATAATTATAATTTCATAGTCTTTTAGAACATTCTAAATGTTAAACAAAAAAAAGAAACAAAAAAAAAAATTATAAAATAAATCCTTGTTCTTTAATTTTATTGATATTCGTATTTAAGAATTATATCTTAATTAAGAATCCTTATATCAAAAAATAAAAGGAAAAATAAAATAAAAAGAATTTCAAGGTTTAATAAAATACTTTATATTATTTTGTACCAAAAATGAAATTATAAATAGCTATATATAATAATTCTAAGAAAAAGAAAGGTAAATATCATATGTACATATAAATATATATATATATATATATATATATATATATATATATATATATTACTTTTATATTTTTTACATTCCATATTAGCTAACATTATTACTATTACATATAATGGAATAGATTAATATTGAACTTAAATATTTTTAATATTGAATTATAAAAATTTAAACACGTATTATTACAAATTGAATATATAAAAATTAGGACAAAACAAAATAAATATGGACTAGGAAATATATAGAATACGATATTTCATAATATTAAAATTAATAGAAAAATATATAATATATTTATATGATGTATAACTGTTTATATAAATCATTTTCTAAATACACAAAGAATATATTATACTTCTGAATAAAAAAGAAAAAAATAATAATAATATCGCAATATTCTTTTTTTACATCAAATAAAATGTTCTTTTAAAATAATTTGACATAATAATATACATATTATTATATTCCTATTAATGTTTATAAGAACAAAACTTTCTTACACACATTGAAATTTTTTTATCTTTTTTATGTAACTCTCCCAAAAAAAAAAGCATACAATATTAAATGAATATATATAATGTATTTATATATATATATATTATTCAAAATGTGTACATCTAATTATAAGGAATAAAAAGTTATTTAGATTTTAATGTTTTTTTTATATTAAAGATAAATTTATAATTTGTATCGCATATATATAGTATTTTCCTTTTTTAATTTTTTTTTTTTTTTTTTTTTTGTATTATTTTTCCTAATCCATATGACTTATTCATTTTTAAAATAAAAATTAATACATGTATTCAAATTATTCTATAATTTTAAAATAGTTACATTTTTTGTAAATTCTTTGTTTGATTTTAATTCACGCTTGGTTAAAATTTAAATGAAAAAAAATAAAAAAACATTATCTCTTTTTCATATATTTTTAATCTTGGTTTTATTTAAATTTTCATTTAAAGTAAGTATTTAGTAATTTTTTTCTTATGTTCACAAAAAATAAAAAAAATAATAAAATAAAATAAAATAAAAAAAAGGATAAATATAAGAAAAAAAATTTTAATATTACATATAAATATCATTTAGAAGTTTATATATTTATTAAAAAAAAAAAAGGTTACCAAAAAAAAGATATATATATAATATTCTCTTATATCTTTATATATAAATAAATACGTATTAATTATATATATATATATATATATAATATTTAATAATGCACAGCGTTATCGAATATTAATAATTTAGCGATAATTTAATATACATTCCTTATACATTTTTGAACTTTTTTTTTTTTTTTTTTTGTTTTTTTTTGGTGAATAAATAATATATATATAATAATTATATTTTCGTATATAATATATACAAGTATACATAAATATATGAATTTACACATTTAAAAATATATATTATTATTATATATATATATATATATATATAATATACAAATAATAACTAATCAAGAGAGCATGTAAAATAAAAAATATTCATATAAATGGGTACATATATATATTATTAATGATATATATATACATATATATATATTATATATATGTGTGTAACTTTATCCAGACTACATTAAAATATAAACCGAAAAATATTAGGTGTAATTATATGCATTAAGATATTTTTCTTTTTTTTTTATTTCTTTTTTTTTTCTTTATTTAATTTTATAATATATATTTTTTTTAAATTTAATTTTAATCTCTTTTTTTTTTTTTTTTTTTTTTTTTTGCCTTGCTTTGGTTTATTTTTTTTCTTTTTTAATTTTTTTATAATTTTTTTTTTTTTTATGGTTTTGTTTGTTCTTACATTAATAGATAATTGTATATCTTAATAAATTAAAATATATAATTATTCTTTTTCTTTATATATATTATTATATAAACTTATTGAAAATACATAATATATATAATTAACTATGTATTTTTAATCGTTAATATTGTTTTATTTTTTTTTTTTTATTATAAAATAATATGTATATTTTTTCTTAATATAAATGAGAAAAAGGAAAAAATCATAAAAAATGTAAAAAACGAAAAATATAAAAATTAATAAGAAGTATATATGTTTATATATATATATATATATTATATATATACATATATGTTATATTTTTAGTTTAATTTTTTTTTTTTTTTTAAATATTGTTCTTACAATAGATTAATTTTTTGGTGTATATTAGATTATATTTAATTTCCATATATAAGAAATAATATATATTATTTTTTATATATTCACTTTTTTTTTTTTTTTTTTTTTTTATACACATATATGTATATAATTTATTTACATATAAATATAAAATTTCATCATATATGCTTCTTTTTCTTGTATAATTAAATATCCTAGCGGAATATAGTAATATATATATTATATATGTATTTGTCTTTTCTTTTTTTTTTTTTTCTTTTTTTTGTACACACTTGAAGATGATATATTTGTCTTTAAGTATTTTTTTGTAATTTTTTGTTAGAGTTATTTAAATATCCTTTCTTTTTTTATAAAAAAAAATTAGATCAATTTTATTATAATCTTGTTTCTAATAAGAATTTATAAATTTAAAAAAGAACTCAAAAAGAAAATAAAAAAATTGTAAATAATAAATGAAATATATATATATATATATATATATATATATATAAATTTATGTTTTTATGTAGTTGTTTCATTTTATATATTTTTATTTTCTTATTATATTAATGTATTAAATGTTTTGTATTGATAATTAAGAAAGGAAATATATAATATGCATAAATGAATATAATGCCCAATTTAAATTTAATGTTTCTAAATTTCTATATCTTTACATATATTTTTTTTTTTTTTATTTTTTCACATTTTTTCTGTCATTAATATTATTGTGATGTTAATCATTTATAAAAGATTATTTTTCTTTCTTTTTTTTTTTTTTTGAACTTTTTATAATACATAATTTACATATATATATATATATGTTACATCAATTTATTTATATATAATATTTAAGAAAAAAAAAAAAAAAAAAAAAAAAAAAAAAGGGCAAAAATATGTATTCCTATATATACACATGAATGAATATATTACGTATATATATTATATTGTGTATCATCTATATAATAAAATATATGATTTTCACTTGAATTATAAGCATGAAAATACATATAAGCAATATCGTTTATATATTTATACAATATAAGAGTGAGAAATGAATAATTATTTATATATATATATATATATGTATATATATTTATGTTATAATTTTATTTTATACTATGTTTTGTTCTATTAAGTGTGATTAAATAAATAATCACGTCTACGTAAAAAAAAAAAAAAAAAAAAAAAAAAAAATTATATATATTTATATATATCTATATATAAAATAAAATATAAAGAAATAAACCGATATTACATCAACAAAAAATAACTAAAATTATTATATACCAAATTATTTTGTGTCAATATAAATAATATAGGAACTTCTTATATATCCAAAAAAAAAAAAAAAAAAAGAAAAAAAAAAAAAAGAAAAATTTAGAATATATATATTATAATTTCTTTTATGTATGTGAAATTTTTATATTTCATTTTTTATATGCTTATCTATTCCATAAGTACATATATATTGTCCAACTTGAATACATACATTACACACAAATTTAAATATATATATATATATATATATATATATATATATATATATGTATATATTTTATTTTATCATATTGTATTATTTATTTATTCTTTTTTCTGATTCCCTACTACCTTGAAGAATATTATTTAAAAAAAAAGAACGAAAGAAAGAACTTCATATTTTTATATTTTTTAATATTCATCTAAAATTTTAAACTTTTTTGAATATTTATATTTTTATTATATATAGAATATTACATATCTAAGATAACATATATATATATATATATATATTTACATATATGTGTACATTATAAATATATATATCATATCATAGAAAAAAATGATATATTTTGATATCCACCCAAAAAATAATCTTTCATATGAATATTACGATATACAGTCTTTAATTGATAACAAGAGGATACATTCGTTTTTGAATAATTCATGTACATTTTATAGTTTTGAAAAAAAAGGAAAATACAAACAAGAACAATTCGAAGAATATTTGAATTTTTTGCAGGAAAAGGATAATATATACAACAATAATAATAAAAGAATTGAAAGAAATGTAAACTATTATAATGTAATAAAAAATAAAATACAGCAAAAAAAAAAGGAAAATTATAATATAACCACTTATAGCGATCTTGTTCCTGAGGATAACCTACAAGACAAACAAAAAAGACCATGTACACATAATGAATATTATATGGATCATACCTATAATAAGCAGTATTTAAATGATAAATATTATAAACATAATATACATGATATCAATAATAATCATTATATGAAATATAAAGATCATTTACATGACACACATTATACATGTAATAAACATAAAAAAGAAAAAATAAATATAAAAAAAAAAATTAAAACACATATGTCTCAACTATGTATATCATCTAAATTAATCAATATACAAAATACATTATATAAAATAAATATTCTCAAAAAAAATACGTCTCTACATAAACATAAAACATATTCCTTTTGTAGATTCAAATTTTGTGCAATACAAAAAGAAAATGATAAACAAAAAAAATTAAAAAAAATAAAAAAACAACAGAAGAAAAAAAAATATATATATAAGAATAAAATGCGTAGACATACAATGGAAATTTTAAATTTCTCATGCAATGAGTTACCTTTATTTAAAGGTGATGTTTCCTACAGATATTGCGAGAATAATGATTATGGATATACCCTAGTCAACTCGAATAAATATACACATTTTTATTATACGAATAAAGAAAATGCAAACATAGTGAAAGAGGAAAATTATCAGCATATGAAAGTAAAAATTCAAATTTGTTCAGATATGATACAAGAGAAAAAGGATAAAGGAAAACATTATGAAATTTACAAACCACTTATACATAGTCTTGAACAAAATATTAATTATTTTGCTAAGAAAAAAATAAAAACTAAAAAAAAAATGGCAAAAAAGAAATATAAGAGAAATGAAAAATTGTTGAATAATTACATAGGAAATTATCAGAAATGTATGAAATTATATAAACTTAATAAATTTATAATTCATAATATATTAAAGAAGAAACTTATATATGAAGTTCAATCCAGACATATAATACAAACTGAATTTTTTAAAATGATATTTTTTGTTTATCTAGAAGAAGTATATTATATCATAAAAAAAATGAATAATACTAATGATTTTTTGTATAATTTTATCAATTGGATGAATAATAATAAAAATAATAATAATAGTAATAGTAGTAGTAGTAGTAGTAGTAGTAGTAGTAGTAGTAGTAGTAGTAGTAGTAGTAGTAGTAGTAGTAGTAGTAGTAGTAGTAGTAGTAGTAGTAGTAGTAGTAATATATATATGAAATATATGATAATATATATTTTTCAAAATATGTATCATGCAAAAAATCAATTAAAGGATGATACAAATGTACCCATATTAATATATATATATATATTTTATTATATATATTCTAATTATTTAAAATTTAAAATATGTATTCATAGTATTCTTTCTACCAATATATTTTGGTTTAATAAGGATACATTCAATATATCAGATACACTTATTTTGTTGTCAAATAGTATATATCTGTTAGTACATAATATATATAAAATATATATTGTGAACCAAATATGTAAATATTTTATATATTTAATATTAAACCTCATAAATGAACTATTATATATATTTCCTGTTGATTATACCAAAATTCATTTTGTACCATGCAAGTATTATGAAAATAGTCAGCTTATTTCTATGCAAAATTTATATCAAATATTTTTTTTTATTCACTTGTTCATATTATATATTGAAAATGAATTAAAAACCAAGAAATATGGTATTTCATCTAGATGTGCTCATGCTATATTATCAAAAAGATGTTTAAATAATATAATAAAGAATTATTATTATACACTAGAATTTCACAATATAACAGAAAAAAATGAGACTATAAATAATGATAATAATAGTAATAGTAGTAATAATTGTTTTGTTGACAAATATATTATTTCATGTATTATGTACATGAATATATATACTGAAGAATCCATTATTATAAAATACATTATAAAAATATTATTTTATATTCATTGTGATTTATTTTTCAAACATATATCCTATTTGGAATATATGTACATTTCAAAAACAAATATTTCTTTATATTGTTATAAAGAGAGTCATCATATATCATTATATAATTATATAAAGAAGATTATTTCATCTATCTTTTTGTTTTGTTTTATTTATTCCGAATTTGATATATATCAAAATGCTATATATTTTCCAAAACATTTACACAATACTACACATCTTTTACATTTTTGTGATGAACCATATATATTATCATCTTCCATTCAGAGTAGTATATATTTTTTTTTATACAAATATATGTGTTATCAAATTTGTTTTAGTATATTCATACAAAATATATTGTATAAGATTATACCTTCAACATCTCCAATAAGACTTACAGAAAATGAACACATTTTCTATCTACTCTCAATATTAAAAATAATGAAATGTTGTAAACATTATTATGATTATTTTTCTAACATAGTTATAAAGGAGAATATGAAAATAAATTTGATTATAAAGGAACGTTGCTTAATTTTGAAGGATATAGAAAACATAAAAATATTAATTAAGCCATTAGCTTATAATATTGTATGTAACAATATTTATAATTATGGCCGTATGAAACATGATATTTTTATTGCATTATATAATAGATATACAATATATAATATATTACATTATAAGGATAATAATAAATCATTTTACCCATCAAATTTTTATATGTATATAAATGAAGAAGACAATATAAACAAAACTGAAGATGCATTTGTATCTAAATCCTTAAAAATAAAAAAGAATTATATTGCAAAAAATGAATTAGGAAAAAAAAATTCTATTGTAAATAAAATGAAAAAGGAAATGAAACTTTTGATTAATTATATTATATATTATAAAAATGAATTAATTTTTAATTGTTATATATATTATATATTACCATATGAAAAAAGTATATTGTTCTACAGAAAAAATGAAGAAAGAAATATAAACATTTATTATAATTACTTATATAAATATAAAAATTTCATATCACAACATATATTAAATGTATGTAAAAATTTCAATAATGATAAGAATATAAGTAAATATTTTACTAAAATATATAATACTAATAATAAGAAAATTACACCTATATATGCTACATGTTATATGTACAAAATTGATCTATCTCATAGATATTTAAAAGTTTATAATTTCTTTACTAACCATATTAAGAAAACAAACGAGAATTTTATGACTAAAAATAGAAATCCTAATAAATGTGCTGCACTAATTTTGTGTGCTTGTGAACAAAAAAAAGGATACAAAGAAAAACAGATTTGTGCAAATGTTTTCTCATTGAGGAATATATATACAAAGATTTGCAAACATTTGGGTATTATTAAAAAGATGGAAAATCACATCACGCTATTTAATTATAGTAGTATGATAAATATATATGCTCAAAGGGATAATATGCACACACAAATTTACCAAGAACAAAGTAATAAGAAATATAATAATACAAAGCGTAGCAATGGAACTTGTGATAACAGCAATAATAAAAGTAATAACTGTTACAACGAGAAAAATAACAATAAAAATAAAAAAAATAACAATAATAATAATAATAATAATAATAATAATAATTATAATAATAGCAATCATGATAGTAAGAACAATAACAACAACAATAATAATAATAATAATTATAATAATAATAATAATAATAATAATAATAATAATAGCAGTAATAATAGTAATAATCCAAATGAAGATAATAATGAAGACGACAAAAACAACAGTGATAAAAACACGGACAAGAATAACAAAAATAATAATATTAATAATAATAGGAAAAGACGAAAAAGAAGAAATGACGAGGATGACAAACAAATAAATAAAAGAAATAAAAATATTAATAAGAAAGCTACAACTAGTAATATATATAAGAAAAAAATTAACACCAAAAGAAAAAACAAACAAAAAGATAAATCCAATATGAATACAATTAAAAAAGAACAAAATGTAACATTCAAAGGAAATATCAATCTTGATAATATTAGTATGCAAAACAATAAAATAAATGAAAAAGATAATATAAAGGAACCTACTCTACATAATGATATAACTGAACAAAAGAAGGAAAATAAAACTATTCAACAAAAAAAAGAAAGTAATAATACTATTCAACAAAAAAAAGAAAGTAATAATACTATTAAACAAAAACAAGAAAGTAATAATACTATTCAACAAAAACAAGAAAGTAATAATACTATTCAACAAAAACAAGAAAGTAATAATATTAGTCAACAAAAAAAAGAAAGTAATAATACTATTAAACAAAAACAAGAAAGTAATAATACTATTCAACAAAAAAAAGAAAATAATAATAATAATAATGAAAAAAACAATGAAAATAATCTTAATAATTCTAATAATAAAGAAATATTAGAAGATATTATGTTTTGCTGTAGTGCATTAAACGAATACTCAGCTTATATAAAAACTTTAGATTATGATATAAAATTTGGTAATATATATGTTAAATTAAAAAAAAAATTAAGTTCTCAAAATAAATGTCAATTCGAAGTATATGAAGCAGAAATTGTGGCAGTAGATAATTTCTGTAATTTTCTATATCCAAAAAGGGAAAATTTTGATAATTTTTTTTATGTTTTAAAAAAATATATTAATAATTATGATTATTTAAAAATCAGTGCAAACAATTTTGAAGGATTAAATACGAATCCAGAAAATGCATATGCTAACGCAAATATAGACATTGATGAAAATAATATACATGATTTTATAAGAACTTGTGAGGATTTAAATTTTATTTTTAAATATATAGTGGATGGTATTTTGCAGTGTCAAAATTCTATTAATCAGAATTTACCTTTCCCTACAAAAAATAATACAAATAATATAAACACACATCAAAATATATTATCTTTTAATATAAAAGATAATAATATTAATATACAATTTAATAATGAAAATATATGTTCTAGTTCGAATGAACATTTGAAGACTAGCGACAAAGATTTGGAATTATTGAAAAACAGAAATCAAAGTGTAAATGTGCAAGAAGAAAAAATGAAAGAAATTAATAATATTCATACTAATGATTTTATGAACAAGATTAATTGTAATAATAATAATAATAATAATAATAATAATAATATTATGGGAAGTGTTGTAAATAATAAAAATAATGTAAATGATATGTATAGTTCAAGAATAGTAAATATACAAAGAAATGTTATTACCGATAGTAATATAGTAGAAACAAATTCTTTCAATAAAGAAAATAAATCTATTATAAGTACAGATAATAATTTTATTAATTCAAATTTCCATTATACAAGTGTAAAAAAAAATTATAGTCAAATCAATTCCAATTTGTTAAATAATAAAAATAGTAGTGCAAGTTGTTCAGTTGTAAAAAAAGATCAAAAAAGAGAAAGTTTCAGACCTAATGAAAGTATAGGACCTGTCATGTTAAAAACAACCAATAGCAGAATTATAGATAATGAGAAAAAAGAAAAAGATCATCCTATCAACATTTTTAATAATAATATACATAATAATCTCAACTTTGTTAATGATGAAAATTTTGTCAACCTTCAAAATGGAACATTTAATTCTAATATGATACATAATGCACAAAATTTAAATCATGTAGATATATCAAATAATAACAGTGTAATCAATAATCAAAATTTATCAAATTATCAAAATTTATCAAATTTTCAAAACTTAGCAAATTACCAAAACTTAGCAAATTACCAAAACTTAGCAAATTACCAAAACTTATCGAATAATCAGAATATGTCTTTTAATATAAATAATACCGAACAATTATTTGATAATATTCTATTTAGCGAAGATATATTATGCCGACACCTAATTGAAGCAACAAAGAAAGTTAATTTTTTAAAAAATTTTGGTTATAAATCCTTGTATGATATTTTGAAAGATAAATATAAACGCTACCTGTTAGAAAAAATGAATATAGAATGTACTACCTTGTATAATATTATTAAACATATAACTAAATATAATTATATTAATGATTCTATAAATAACCCATTTACTATATATCACAGAACTATTAACAATATATCAAATAATAAATTTGCTATCAAAATATTAAATATTCATTCATGTAATGTATATAAATTAAAATATAAAGTACATAGTTTATTATCTGAAGGAAAACAACTCAAAAATGTCAACACAGAAATTGCAGATTATATAAAAAATCATTATTTGTTAAGAAATAGATATAAATTCACTAAAGATATAAAAGAAGTAATTACTTATAAAAACAATCTAGATAGTGACAAGAAGAATAATGAAAATATTTTTAAAAATTATGTCATTCCAAATGTTCTAAAAAATAATATTCATATTTATAATAATGTAAATCAAAATGGATATAATAGCTCAGATTATAACAATATTATGAAAAATCATTTTTTGGAAGAATATCAGAATGTACAAAAAAATTCAGATATACCTAAAGATCAAAAAAATATTAATGATCATGATAAGAATCGTAGCACCAATAATTCTCATAATAATAATAGTAATATACATAAAATTAATATAACACTACAAAATTATTTTTTGCAAAATCATTTTTCACAACATATATGTAAACAGTGTCTGAACACATTTTATGATGAAAAGCAAATCTCCCTTTTTTACCAACTAAATGAAATTGCAAATAATTTCATTGATCAAATGTGTATTCCTACAAGTCGTAATAATATATCATCAAATGGACGATCCTCCAAGAAAAGGTTAGGAGAAAATAGCAATAATGTTAATGTAACTACTTCTAAAAATGGAGAAAGTACTGAAAAAAATCAAGACCAAATAAATACAAATAGAATACAACCAGAAGTAAAGAAAAGTAGAAAAGGATCAAGAAGAAATAGTAAAAATAGAGCAAATACACAAAATGTTACATCAAGGGATATACACAAATTGAATCAAGAAAACAAAAAAACAATCAACGAAATAACTAAATCTGAAAAATATAATAATCATCATAAAAATAACAAGAAATCTCAAGGGGATAAAAATATGGATGAAGTTCATAAGGATAGAAAAAAAGAAAATAATATAAAAGAAAAAAAAAACATAAAGGAGAGTAAGAAGGACAATACTTATGACTCAATGAAAAATATCAATTATGAGAAATCAAATATTTTAAAAGAAACCAAATTAATAAACAAATGTAATAAACAAGTTAAAAATAAAGAGAATATAGAAAATGTTCAAATTAATAAGAAGGAACATTTTATAAAACCAAATGACATTAATATAAATCAAAATATATATGTAGATAATAATAAAACAATACAAAAAAATATCTATTCTAATATAAACGAAATATTACCTAACTTCTTTCCTCGTTACACAGAAAATACATCCTCGTTTTTTAATCAACTTTGTAATGTTGCTATACGTAATTCTTCACAGAACCAATCAATGAAGCAGATATCATATGATAATAGAGAGAATGAAATGTTTTCTTGTGAAGCATTTAATTTTTATATAAATCATATGAAAAATATAAAATATCATTTGTGCCCAACATGCAAAAATAGAAAAGAAGAGTATTACAAATATGATATAAATGATAAAAAGGGTACTAAAATTTTTGAACAAATATATGATACATATGAAGAATATGAAAAATATATATCAAATGAAATAAGGAGAATACGATATAATTCTATACCCAAATATTTATGGTCGTCTGTTGGAATTACTAAGGATAATGAAGAGGTGTTAGGTGTAGCTATGCAATTGATTGAAGGATGTACCTTAACATATATTATACAAAAGTTAAAAGGAACAGACAATATAAATTATGGATACTTCTTATTAGATATAGCTAAAAAATTAGTAAAACAATTAAAAATAATATGTGAAACCATACATAATCCAATCATTAATTGGGATACGAAACCAGGAAATGTAATGGTACAATATCAAATGAAAAATTCAAAACTTACATGTAAAAATGTTACTATTATTGATATTGGTGATGCTTTACCAGGAAAAGCCTTCTATTTCCCAACAAATCCTTCTTACTATGAAAAGATTAAAATGAACAATTCCCAGAAAAACTTCAATAATTTCTTATATTATGTTATATGTACTAAAGGATATTGTTCACCTGAATGCGCTCTTTTAGTTTTCTTATTATCTTCATTAAATAAATCTGATCAATTTAGAAAATCCTGGTATGGACAAGATTCAAACATTTTCCATATTAATAAAACAAAACATTTGCGAATTAAATATAGATGGAAAAAATTATTAGAACTTCGTTATATACAACCAATAATAAAAAAAAATGAACCTTATTTTTATCTTCATGAAAATGTCATAAAGGGAACTACCAGTAAATGTGAAAAGTGTCTTAATCATGAATCCTTTGATGATTCAAGTAGTATAAATAATATATCGGATAACCAAAGATCGTCTATATCTAGGAATGATGTAAATGTCTATATGAATTCTGGTAATCAAGTAGTTTACAAAGGTGTAGAACATAATATGGGATACACTAATAGTGTGAATAATGTGAATAATGTGAATAATGTGAATAATGTGAATAATGTGAATAATGTGAATAATGTGAATAGTGTGAATAATGTGAATAATGTGAATAATTTGAATAATGTGAATAATGTGAATAATTTGAATAATGTGAATAATTTGAATAATGTGAATAATTTGAATAATGTGAATAATGTGAATAATGTGAATAATTTGAATAATGTAAATTATTTGGGTAACAATAACAATATGAGTAATATTCAAAATGTGATAAATGCTGATAACTTAATCCATATGAACAATAATAATTTTAATAATATTATAACTGCTCATAATCAAGGTACAGATATAAAATATGATACAAATAAATCATATGATAATAGCACAATTCCTCGCGAAAATAGTTGCCCAAACTCTTCAAACGAAAATGTAAATAATTTAATAAGTAATAATGAAAATAAAGATAGAATAAATAAAAAGAATAGCAATAGTATAAACAATAATAATAGTAATAATGATAATTTCAGTAATTATAATAAGAAAGAAAAAAAACTTCTAAATGAAGATATTGATGATGCTTTAGAAAATTATTATTTATATAATGTATGCACACATGATATTAAAGACGAAGGAGAAAATGAACATTATTCTGATAGTGAAGAAATAAAACAATATTTTTCTGAAAAAGATAAAATAATAAAAGATATAGAAAATAATTATAATGATGAAAAAAAGAAAAAGAAAAAAAAAGAATATGACGGATATAAATTACATAATATAGATACATGGATAATTAAATTTACATCGAAAACAACCATATTTAGTGTTGGTCTCGTATTATGTCAATTATTTGGTGGACATAATTTATTAAATATTGTTAATAAAAATGAAGTTAAAGTAGTTGATGTACTCTGTGAATGGAATTGCAAAAATAGTTCAAATATTTATTCAGAAGATCCAAATATTACTATAGATGATTTATTACCAAACAAAGGTATCTTTTCTAATGAAATGTGGAAAAGTAAAATTAAAGTTATCATAGAAAAATGTCTACAATTTATACCTTCTAGAAGATGTACATTTAAAGAATTATATGAAGATATTAAAAAATTACAAGAAGATTATGAGGCATATTATAATATTAACGCTAGCGAATCCATCACAACCCAATAGCACACATCATAAGTAAATACACATATATATATATATATATATATATATTTAATTTTCATTATTTTTCCTAATTTTCACAAACCACAATCATAATGAATGTTTCATTAAGACATCAAATATAATAATTTTTTATTATTTACTATTTAGAGAATTCATATTTTTCTTTTTTCTTATTTCTTAGTTTTATTTTATTTCATTTTTTTTGTTTATATGCATTATATATTATAATGCATAATGATATATTCCGCACATATTTGTGTGAATTTTAACATTTAAATGAATTTTTTTTTTTTTTTTGACACATATATATATTATATATATATATACATACATACATACATAATGCATGTGTATGTGTTTTTTTATCATTTTTTTATTTTAAGTAAATTTTTTTATTTTTATTCTCTTATAAATACCAAATATAGGGGAATAAAATAATGAAACATTCATATTCGCAGTTATTTTAATTTTTTTATATTTAACATAACAATTTAGTCATACATACTAAGATATTACTAAATAGTATTATCGTTATAAAATGAATTTTTACACATTGCAACGTCATTACTTCAAAATGATACATACATACATACTTACATATATACATATATATATATATAAGCGCTCAAAAGGTTTAGATTTTAAAAGAGGTTATATGTATATCTTATTTTTCCATATAATAGAATATATAGACCTAAAAGAAATATATAGATACATATAAATTAAAAATATTTTTTATATATCTTATTATTTATCTTTTCCTTTTATAACTTGTAACAACTTTAAAATATTTTGATAACAATTCAAAATAGGTTTAATTATGTTAAATAATATAATATATAAAACATAAAATTTTTCAACAAATACGTTAAAATTTATATACAACTATGATGATGAAAAATCAAAATGGGGATCTTATAATACACAAGATTAATATAAATAATGAAAACAAAGGTATATAAGTGATAAAAATAAGCAAAAATATGATAATAAAGATAAATAAAGTATGCTTAATTCTTATAAATAATATATATATATAAATATATATATATAAATATATATATATATATATATATATATATATATATATATATATATATATATATATATTTTTTTTTTTTTTTCAAAACAATATAAATGCAGTTAAATTTGTTCTTCATAATTTTTTATATATTTCCAGTAGAAATTAGTTATTTTTCACATGTAACGAATTGATTGATTTAAAATTTCTCTCAAGATAATCTTTTAAGGTGTTCAAATTTGTATAGAAAACATCAGATGATAATAATAATCTTTCTCTTTTTACTTCATATAAGAAATGTTCTATATTCTTTAAGGAATTTATAAACCTGTCAATAATATACCAAGTATACTGACCAAGATTATTTTTATTACGTAACACATCATATTTTCCATGTATATAATAATCAAGGATATAAGAATTATTCAAACATATCTTTTCTTCTTTAATTAAACCATCTTCGTATTTATAAAATGATACGTAATTTTCTACTATATCTGGTAACATATCCATTCGTAAGTCAAAATCTTGTAAACTTGTATAAAGTAATTCATCTAAGCTTTTAAAATTATCACCCTTAAAAAGAGAAACCAAAAAGGGGGATCTCACTTTATAATCTCGTAACTGAAAATAGGTAACAAAACAGGAAATAATTAAATATATTAAATTTATAAAAAATTAGAAAAATGTAACGCATAATATATAACATGTAGTATTATGTTAATTAATACATACATATATATTTATATATATTTATATATATATATATATATGTATACTATTACCTTGGATTCGTAAAACTTAAAATAGTCAGCCTTTTCTTTTTTAGGGAAAATATCCTTTAAACTCACGCATGGGTGTTGCTCAAAAATGTATAATTTTGTGTAAGGCAATAAATAGGCCTTCTTTTTATTCAATAAATTCAATTTAATAAGCACTACCAAACAATAATTTAACAAATACTTCAATAAGATATTTTCAATATGATCAATGTGTTTTTGTACAGATTGGGGGAGTGCATGTAATAATGGAAAATAATAGGAACTAAATAATTCTAATTTAGATTTATTTTCTTCATATTGATTATTTATAAATGCTTTTGTTAAAGCTATTTTATTCTCCTTTCTTTTATTTATAAAATGTGATAAAATAAATAATAAAATAAATTGACCTCTGGTTGAATCATCTACAATAATACTACGATAATAATTTTTTTCAAAAGTAATACTATCAATTATTCTATTTAAAGATATAACAATAGATGAAGACAAAAATGTATTATCTCCAATAATATTATGTAACACCTTTTTTATTAATAAATATGTTATCATTAAATTATTATCATATTCTTTTTTTAAAAATATACTTAACTCAGTTAAATTTATTATATTACCTTCTTCATCTAAAGCTTCCATTTCTATAAGAACGTTTAGAAATATATGAAAATGAGCTCTAGTCATAAAACATAATTCATTAATTTTCTTTTCTTCTTTAAGTTTATTATTTTTCATTTTTCTGTTTGTTAGTAACTCAACAAGTAATTCATTATATTCATATTGACGATTAATAAATTTTGATAATTTATCATTTTCTTTATATTCATTGAATTCATTTAATATATGTTGAATAATTTCATGTCTTTCTGATCCTTCACTTTTTTTATCACCACATCCATTCACATTTTCATTATTATTATTATCCATATTGTTTACACTAGATGTACTTTTCGTGGTACATGTACTAATATTATTTATATGACCCTTACCATTTTCATTCCCATTTTTACAATTTGTCGATAGAGAACATATATTATCTCCAGATACAACAACATTAGTCGTACTATTATAATTCTGATCACTATCCTGAAATGAATTTATGTAATATAAAGAATTAAAAAACAAACTTAAGATACCATTAATTCTACTAAAATAATTGACATTTATTGCTCTATTTTTCTCAAATATTTCTTCTTTTTCAGCTACACTTAATGTTTCATCTTTCTTTTTCTTCTTATTTGGTTTATTCACAATTACTTTATTTTTTAAAGTGCCCTCTTCTTTCTCTCTTATCCGTTTTAAACTATTGTATAACAACATACTTCTACATATATTTGTAAAATTTACAGAATAAGTTCCAGATAGAGTTTGTAAAGGAGATGTAATTAATCTTTTCAAATTTTTAAAGTTAATATTCCATATAATAATATTTCCATATAAATCAAAACCACGTCTTCCTGCTCTTCCAGATGTTTGTTTAAACATAAGTGAATTTAATTCAATGGTATGACCAGCAAAAATAATAGATCTGCATGGAATATTAATACCTAATGATAAATTTTTATTACTAAATATTATTTTAACAAAACCTAATCTAAATAATGATTCAACAATAATAGTAAATTTATATGGTAATACTTCATAATGTAAACCTATACCTCTTCTTAAACCTTCAATTAATATAGATTTATATTTTCTACCTTCTATAGCTTTTTGTGCATCTTTAATTAAATCTTCTATTTCAGTTACATAATTGCAATATACTTTTTGATTACAAAAATAAAAATCTTTATCATATTCTTCAGAAACATCAAGTGGAGGTTCAGGTATTTCATCATCTATTAACATATCTAAATATTCTTTATCGATATTTTGTTCTAATCTTTGATTTCTAGACATACTTTTCATTTTTAATAACATTTCTCTTTGTTTTAACATATTTTCATATTTTTCACGTCTCATTTTATTTTCCATTTTTGTATTAAATGCTCTTTCTTCATCTCCATAATATTTATCATGTTGTCTTTTCATTAATTCATTTATTAAATTAATAGTCATATCTTCTAATTCTTTTCTTTCAAAATTGAAAACAATACATGGTAAAAAGTTTATATCTTCTAGTTTTTTTAATAACTCTATTAATTTATCACTATCTAAATATTCTTGTTCCATATTAACCATTTCAGTATATTTTACTAGATCGTTCGTTCTATTCGAAATATATTTCTCATCAAAATTAACACGTTTATATAATTCTTTATATAACTTTTCTTTAGGTACATTATCACGAATAGTAGTTTTATATAAATTCTTAACAACCAACTTATCACTTTTTTTAATCACTTTATCATTTGTTTTTACTTCTTCATCGTCTATATTATTTTTTGTATTATCATAATCATTATCAATTTGGAACATATTATTATTATTATTATTATTATTATTTATTTTATTTTTTCTTTCTATATCTCCTTCATTTTCTTCCCTTATATAATAAGAATTTTTCATATAATTAGATAATAATATATGAATAATCATATCATATTCCAAGTTGTTAATATAATTATTTTGTATCAAATAAACTATCATTTCTTTTACACTATGCATATAATAAATAAACTTTTTTTTATTAATACATCTAGTATATTGAAAATAAAATGAAGGTTCCAAAAATTCCACAAGGTGATAAAAATTCTTCTTTCTAGCTAATTCAAATAATATAATAATAATTTCATAAATTTCTCTAGGATTACAATAAAAATCTTTATTAATACCTTTATATAATATATCTCTAAAATTAAAACAAGTTAAAGGATTTAAATGATGTAAATTCTTGTTAGTATATACATATAATATTAAATCAGAAAATCTCTCATAAAATTTAATTAAATGAAGATCATTTACACTTTTTCCCTTTTTCAATAATACATTTTGTAACCAAGAATAAAAACAATTAATATTACCAATAGTTGCAGATAAAGCTAGAAAAGGGCAATTAATTAAATGAATAATATTTTCAATTTGACTACCATAAAATTCTTTATCACCTATACAATGAATTTCATCAAATATTATATATTCTATTTTACCAATAAATTTGGATACATTCATATTTTCATTCATATCATTTAATGCATAATATGAAAGAAGAATATTTTCTAAAATACTTGGCAAAATTATAATAATTTGGGAATCTAAAGCTTTCTCTTCTGCATATTTATCTGTCATATATGAACATAATTTATTACCACCATATTTCGAATACCCTTTAGTACTAAATCGACCATTTACTTCATGATATATTTGTAAGGCTAATGTATCATTAGGTGCTACATATATAACAACACTATCATTATTTAATCTTAATACTTTATCCATAACATAATAACAAATAAATGTTTTACCACTACTTGTTGGGCATGATACTAAAATACTTTTTCTTCTATCAACTAAATTTAATATATTATATTGCCATGTATCCAATGTAAATAAAACACGACTATCTTTTATATTTCCTGTTGTTCTATCTAATAAATAATACATATAATATAACTGAAATTCATGTTCTTTATTTTCATCAATTTTTAACTCACTATATGTTTTTACAGATTCTAATTTATATTTATAAATATCATCCAATGATTTTATAGTATTACTATAATTTACATCACCTTTTTTCGACGTTTTTTTCATATTAACATCTTTTGTATCATTATTCTCTTTTTTACCTTTACTAATTTTTTTCTTACTATTACTACTTTCTTCCTTTTTATTTTCTTTACCTTTTTTACCTGAACTCATACATTCCTCTAACTTATTTCCAACTTCATCCTTTCCATCATTTGAATATGTATTATAATTATCTTTTTTTAATTTTACATATTCCTCAAATAAATTATAACTACTATTCTGAAACCCTAAAGACAATAAAACGGTTTGTATCTGCACAACATCCTTTTCACTTAAGTTTTCTTTAAATTTATTAAAAATATCATTCGTTAATCTATAAATTAAAATAATACTTCGAATAGCATCTGATTTTTGTTTAGCTGTTTTAATATTTTTTAATTTAGTATACATTATAATATGAAACATTGAATTTAAAACCTTCATACTAATTTTAATTTGTAAATCAACACTTTTTATTAAATTAGTAATATTATTAAAATTATATACATCTACTAATCTATTATATCCAGATATAATATCTAATGACCATACATTCATTTCTGCATAACTATCATCACTAGCTAATTTTACAATTTTCTGTTCTAAGTTATTATATCTTTCTAAATCTACTTCATATGTTTTTTTTTCATTAGACAATTCTTTCTTTTTTAATATTTCATCTTTTCTACTTAATGTTGTAGCATTACTATTTTTAGTACCTTTTTTTCCAACTTTTGTTTCATTTTTACCTTTTTTATTTACATGTTCATTAATCGAATTCATATCTTCAGGTCTATCTGAATCGTCAACAAAATTATCATCTAATATTTCAAAGATGTCATTATTTTTTTTTAATTTAATATTTGTACATAACTTTTTCTTCATTATTGTTTTCTCATTAGTATGTGTAGAATCACTTAATCTTTTATTTTTTTTACTTTTGCTCTTAACATCTGAAGTAATATTAGTAATTTTAACAATTTCATTGTCATCATCTTTTTCATCATCTTCCCGTTCAGATGAACTATCAAATAATACTTTCATTCTTTGTGTAATACCCTTTTTCTTTTCTTCATTTCTTAGATAATCATAAAGCTTTTCAATATTATAAGAATAATATTTAATCCAAGGATGATTTTCCGATATAACAATAGGATGATGTAATGAACTAATATAAAAATATTTTGCTATTATAGCTTTCCTTCTTTCATCCTTTTGTTGACGTCTTAATTTATATTTATCATCTTTTTGATTAGCAAATGGGAGATTTCGACTTAGAGAAGATAATTTCATATAACTATTAAAAATATCTACAACATTTTCTCTTTCAGATATATGTAACATTCCCGTTAATTCAAAAAAATTATTATCATATTCTAAACATTTATTAATAAAAATTATTTTTAAAACCATTTCTCTCTTTTTCTCCTCAATCATATTATCAACTTCACAATTAATATTATTACTATTATTATTATTATTATTATTACTTATATCGTTTAAATAAAAAAATGTTTCTACTAATTCGTTCTTAATTCTAATCAAATTTATAGTAACCATATTTTTATTATGATCATTCATTTCCTTATTTTTTCTTACAACTTCAAGTCTATCATCGTTAGAATTTATAATATTATCCTCATTATCATTATTAGTTGTGTCTTCTCTTTTACATAACCTATCTATATCGTCTCTTAAAAAAGATAAATCTATTGGAAACAAAGGCTCATCATCCTTTTCTTTTAATATATTCTTGTAATTCATCTCAAAATTTTCTTTATCTTCAAATGGCATATCATCATATTCAATAATAAAAACGTCTTGACTTATTTTGTGACATAAGAAATTTATTAAATTCTGAATTATTGATGAATTGAAAAAATTTAATAAATCACTATTACGTATATTTTTTAAAATATTACTATATTCATATCTTTGTAACAATTTCAAAAGAAAATTATACACATCTAAATAATCACATATATGCGTATGTACAGATTCTTTTATTATTTTATATATATCAATAAATTCATTCAAATTATCTATACAAAGGTTTAACATATTCATTTTTTCTAATAAATAATTATGTAAAAATAAAATTTTCATAACTAAGTGAAAATATTTATGTTCCTTTTTTTTGTCCATATGAACTACATGTTCTTTGTTGTGAATTATTTTATAAAAGAATATATGCAAAGCAATATTTTTCAAATAAATGTTTCCTTCATTTACATTATTCATAAAACGATTCAACATTTCATTTTCCACATCATTAAGACATTTATTATCTTCTTTATATAATATATCATAATCTTTTATATTTTGTATATTAATATATAAAACATTAGATGAATCATTATCATTTAAGTTAGACTGTTGTTTTGATAATTTATCATTTATTTCTTGTGTGTTCTCATTTTCTTTTTTTCCATAATATACATTATCAAACAATACAGATGCCTTGTCATTTAATTGTTTCATGGCTTCAAAATTAACACCTGTATAATTTATAGAAAAAGCATTTATAGTATTTTTTTCTGATACTAAATTAAAAAAGAATACACATTTGATGTCTCTTAAAATATTATTTAATAAAAGAAAATAAAAACATAAAGATATTTCTCTGATATCATTATTATAAGCATCATATATATTCTTTTTGTAAATATATTCTTTATAATTTTTTTCTTTTTCTATATTTTTATCATCATCATAATAATTATCATCATTTATATTCTTATCATTTTCAACCAAAACATTTTTTTTTTCCTCTGAGTTTACATTTACGTTATTCTCCTTATTATAACTATTCACATTACTTACATAATATTTATTAAAGGTATATAAAAAAGAAGAACTATCTTCAACAAACATAAAGAGTGGTTTATATTTAATTAAATAAATATTATAATTCTCATCATTATACCAATTATTAAAAATAAAATATGGTATTAAATTTTTCTTGCAATGAATTATAAAAGCATTTCTTAATAAATTATAATTCTGAAATAATTTATTTTTTTTCTTTTCAAAAAATATATTAAATACATTAAAAAATATTATATGGAAATTCGAATTACAAGCACAAATATCACTTAAAATCTTTTCTATATAATAAACAACACTAACCATATTTAATGAGTTATCGAAAGAAAGAATATTTTTATCTTCTTCATTTTTAAAACTATAAAATTTTGATAATAACATACACACATAAATAATTAAACCTTCACCACTTATAATATATATATTTTCATAATCTGCTACTATGCGAAATATATCAAATATATTACTATTCAATTTTGAATAAAAATATTCTAATTTCCTATCTACACTTATTTCATCATTTTTTACAATACTTTCTAAATCGTTTATATCATTTACATCAATATCTTTATAACTATTTATTATAGAAAATCGATTCCCCATATTATCATCATCATAATCACCCTTAATAATATTCCTCTCCTTTGGCTCGTCTATATCATACTCATCATTAATCAAATCCATCCTTACGATATATTTTCAAAAAAATCAAAATAAATATATATTAATATGTATATGTATATAATATATATATATATATATATATATATATAATAGCACAAACAAAAATTAGTAGCTTTTACTATATTAAAAAATGGAATCGTATAATGAAATAATTTTTCAAATGTTTTTATGAACATATAAAAGGTATACATATATACATATATATATATATATATATATATATATATATATATATTTATAAATATAATATAATAAAACATTAACAAAATTAAATATTATATTTATATATACAACTAGGGAACTTATTACATAATACTATTCAAATATATATATAAATATTTTTTTATTTTTATTTTATTATTATTATGTTATTAATAAAATAACACTTTATATATTGTTCATTTTTTATTCGTTTTTAAATATTAATCTACAATTACGTGCCAATAAATAAAATAATAATTATTATATATACATTTCTTTTTTTTTTTTTATTAAATAAAAATGTTCTTTTTTTTGCTTTTTTTTATTACTTTTTTTTTTTTTTCAATTAATTTTTTCTTTTATTTTAACAAAAACTCACAAAGTGATATTAAAATAAAAAATATCATAAAAAAATATATTTTTTTATGCATATATATATATATATATATATATATATTTTATATATATATTTTAATTTATATATAATATAATATACATAAATAATATGTATATTATTTATATTTTATATTTTTCTCTTTTTATGTTAACTTCTTCATATAAAATTTGGGGACTTATTATATTATAAAAACCATCATGGTTCACATGCATATAAAATATTAATGTAAATAAATATTATATTTATAAAAAACATATATATTAAATATATAATTTATTAAAAAGTAATATCAATCTATGAAAATATTTAAAAAATATATTATAATTATAATAATAGTAATCAAAATTTATTAAAAGTATAACAAAGAATTTGAATATTCTTTTATGTAAATTTTACTTTCTACTTTTACAAGAACATATAGATTTAAATAATAATATATTTGTAGCATTTAAAGAAACCTTTATTCCTTTTTATCATTTTTATATAATTTTTAAGAAAAAAAAAAAAAAACAATAAATAAAATAAAATAAAATAAAGTAAAATGAAAGAACATAACATAATTATTATTTATAATAGATGTAATAAATTATTTATTGTACCATATTATATATATAATTTAACAAAAAACATTGAAATATATAATAAACCAAGTTATATGAGTATTATATATATATATATATATAATATTATATGTGTTTATATGTACTTAAATTTTATAATATTTCTTATAGTATTCTTATTAAAATTAGGAGAACAAAAAAACTCTTCCTTTTTAAATAATACCTTCGAACCTTAATATATTTTCATATCAAGAATATGTATTTTTAATTATCTTTTTATTTTATATTTACAAAAAGAAAACTGTAAAATATATATAATATATTTGATTCTTAATTATCAAATATATATTTTTTAATATGTGCACATGAATAGTGACAAACTCATTGAATATTTTTACATATTTTATTTTGTTTTTCTATTATAATTGATCTATGCCTTTTTATTTAATGCTCTGAATGTTTTTCTTTATTTGTTCTTATCATTCATCACAGCTCTTATAAATATATAAAGGATATATGATAAAATGAATTGGTGTCCTTAAAAAGAAATCAAATATAAATTAAAGAAATATATACACACGTAGTATATCACAAAAAATAATGTAGATTCTTTAATATTTCGATGTACAATATTATATATAATAACACATACATATATATGCGACAGTTTGTTTCTTTTAAAAATTTTAATTATTATATTATAAAGAATTTGCAAATTGATAAAGTTTCTTTTTCTTGTTGTTATAAATATAAATATTAATCACAAAAATAAGTATTATTCTTTAAAAATTAAGGTTCTTATATTATATAATATTACCTTTACATAAAATAAATTACATAAATTATGATATATTAAAATAAATAAATAAATAAATATATATATATATATATATATATATATATATATACTATTCTTTTTCTTTATGTTCTCTTTTAAATTATTAAGAAAAATCATATCCTTTTTTTTTTTTTTTTTTTTTTTTTTTTTTTCTTATGCTATAATTTAAATGAGACTTCTACATATTGTTATTAAAAATATTATTATAAATATATTATATTTATTTTCTTATAATATCATGATTATACGCAATACAAATTATTATAAAACGTATATATATTATAATATTTAATTTTTTTTCTTCCTTTTAAAAATCGTGAAAAAAAAAAAAAAAAAAAAATGTTGTATTTTTTTGAACATGCATATAATTTTATATATATATATATAATAAAATATTTATTATAAATAATATAAAATATTTAAAGTACTATTAAAATATTATTATATTTTTATTATAAAAGCTTTTTATTTAACATAAAGAAGCAAATAATACTTCATTTTAAGCATGCTTATTTATTATATAATAAAGAAATTTTTTACTATTATATATATTTGTTATTTTTATATATATAATAATATATGTATAAATACATTTATTTATTTATTCATTTATATATATATATATATATATATATATTTTAATATTCCATATTATGATATTTTTATTCATATATAAAATATTATACTATATATATTTCCTAATTTTCTTATAAATAAATATAGTTTATATTTAATAAAATATATTGTATAAATATATATTTATTCCTTTTTATATCAAAACATTAAAAACAGGAAAAATTTATACAAATATAATAATATGTGATGTATTAACATTGAATATTTATATATATATATATATATATTTTATGTATAGTTTTTTTTTTTCTTTTTTTTCAATAATTATACCCATAAAATTTTAGTTATATATATATTCAATTAAAGTTTTATAAAACAATAAAAAAAAAAAAAAAAAAAAAAAATGGACAAATAATTATGTTTATAAATATACTCCAAATTTATTAATTTAGAAAGTAATAAATTGCCTTAAAAATAAAAACATTGTGTCTATATAAATTTAATTAAGAAAAATAAAAACAGATATTTATAAAACGTGATAATATATAAAACATATATATATATATATATATATATATATAGATATCATTTATATATTGATTGATTAATTTATGAGCCCCTTTGAAGTCATCTTATTTTATTTTTTATTATTGTGCTCAAAATGTTTTTTAACGATGGGGATAAAAATAACATGTTTAATAAAAACAATAACATGAATAATAATAGCGGAACAAATATAAACACAAACCCAAATACAAATAATAATATGTGGAACCTTCAAAATAATAATTTAGGTAATAATACATTTTTTGGAAATAATAATATGACAAATCAAAATGACCTTAATAAGAATAATAGTCTTTTTGGTAATAGCCCAAATAATATGTTAAAACCAACTGGTTTTTTTAACAATAATACTATGGGAACTCATGCAAATGATATAAATAAAACAAGTAATATTTTTGGTAACAACACTGGTTTAAATAGTTCAACAGATATAATGAAAAATAATAGTTTTTTTGGAAGCAGTATCAATACACAAAATGATGTAAATAAAAATAATATGAACAATAATAATAATAATAATAATAATAATTCTTTTTTTGGTAGTACATTTGGTAAAACTAATGAATTAAATAAAGGTAATAATCCTTTTTTTGGGAATACTACAACTGCTAATAATGATTTAACTAAAAGTACAGGATTATTTGGTACAACTACTAATAGTACTACTATTGGGGGTATTAATAATAATGCTTCATCAAATGCTTTCAATCCAAATTTATTCAGTGCTGCTAAAAAAGAAGTTTTTCCTGGGTTTTCTACTGGTATTATTGGAAATAATACTAGCAATAATTCCAATATTTTTAAAAAAAGTACCTTGGGAAGTTCTATAGCATTAGGTAGTCAGTTAAATGAAGGTAGAGCTACTGAATCTGGTTTATTTTCAAAAGAACAGTTAGAAGCAGCCAAACAAATTTTTGCTAACTCATCAAGTTCTTTATCAAGTTTTAATAATAAAATGAGTACTGCTACAACACCAAATATAACAACCAATACGAATACAACAACAAATACTACTACTACAAATAATAATAATAATAATAATAATAAACTAACATTTAGTGGTGGTTTTTCATCCAGTTCTATTACCTTTGCTAAAAATAATGTAAACCCCTTTCAGACTATTGCTTTACAAGCTACTACCCAAAATGATAAATCTTCTTCATTTCTAAAAAGTAATAATAATAACGTATTTCTTTCAGCAAGTGATCCAAATAAATTAAATACAACACCATCACCATTTGGTTTATCATCTATAGGAAATCTAAATACAAACAACAAATTAAATAACTTTCCAGATTTTAGTCAAGGTAATAAAACATTTCTACAAAATGATAGTTTATTTGCCCAGAAAAATAATAATAGCATTTTTGGTAGTACAACTAATAATACGTCAACATCAACTGGTGTTGCTAAACCTTTAGTTACGAATTTTAATTCCTCATTTAGTGCTTTTGGTAAAACAAATACAAGTGATATATTTAAAACTAATACTACTGCATCAACTGCAACTCCTACTCCCTTTGGATCAGCATTTGGGGCACAAAAGAATAATGATAGCTTGTTTGGAAATAACGCATTCAAGCTTTCAACAGAAGTAAAGTCAAACGATAGCCCATTCCTATTTAACAATAATAATAATAATAATGCTACAACAAGTACTAACACATTTAATAATGCCTTTTCCCTCTTTGGGAATAAAGAAGAAAATAAAAATAATTTCCTTACCACTACGACTACTACTAATAATAACAATAATAATAATAATAATAATAATAATAATAACAATGTAGCCACAAATTTGTTAGAAACCAAACTAACAACAACAGAAACGGTTCTCACTGTTCCCACTTTAAATGTTATAGATAAAGGAGCCACAACTAATGAATCTGTATCTCCAAGTAAATTGGAACAAACAGTTAATGTACTTCAAGCCCAAAAGGAGAAAAATACACAAATGGAGAATGATAAGGAAAAGGAAAAAGAAAAAGAAAAAGAAAAGGA